>VDFB02203537.1:0-26569 GCA_007258455.2 Sequoia sempervirens
CCCATAATAGCATCAAAAGATGTCATTATTAAGACCAATGCATCCTTATTGCAGGTGGTTAGAGGAAAATATGAAGAACAAAAATGTGTTGCTGCATCGCAAAAAAATTGTATTTTATTAATTACAAAAAAATTGATTGTAACTGCCTCTATTTATAGAGGTCTTGTGATTACAAATGCTATCATACATCGACATATAAGATATTTAATGTTCTTCAATCTTATCCTAATCTCTTAACATTATTTAATAATTGTTCTTAGATTTATTTGATAGTGTGCTTATTTAGTTAATATTATTGGTGGTGGGAGAAATTATAATACTCCAATTCCCCCCCTTAATTTTTATCACTGATTACATCAATATTTACAATATTCAAATTTTCTCTCAAATATCCAAATTGTTCCTAATTCTAAAGCTTTTGTGAAAATATTTACCAACTAATTTTTTGGATCTACAATACTCTAAACTGATTTATCCATTGTTCACCAACTCTTGAATAAAATGGTATCTTGTGTCAATTTGTTTACTCCTTTTATGAAATACATGGTTCTTCGGTAATGCAATTGCATTGCAAACTTATTATCACAATGAATTAGCGTTGGTTACTTTTGATCATGCATTAAACCATCAAAACCCTTTGCATCCATATTGCTTGACTTGTTGTGGATGTACCTACTACATATTCTTCTTTTGTGGATGAGATTGTCACTATAGGTTGTTTCTTTGATGCCCATGCAACTATTCAGTTTTCAAAGTGAAATGCATATCTTGAAGTACTCTTTTGATCATCTATGCTTCCTAGAAAATGACTATCTATATATCCAATCAAATCAAACTTATCTATCGTGGAGTACAGTATCCGATATTCTATAGTCCTTGTAATATATTTTCATATTCTTTTTACAACATGCCAATGCAAATCCTTGGGTGAGACTGTGAATCTAGATATCCAAATAACTCCATACATAATATTTGGTTTGGATGCTATGAGATACATCAAACTTCCACCAAGTCATTTGAATATAGTTGAATCAATATTGGATCTTTTATCTTCTTTGCTAAGTTTTGTGTGTATTTCTATAAGAGCAAATATTGGGTTGCAATTCATCATTCTAAATCTCTTCATTACATCTAGGTTTTCATAATTAGCTTGAAAAATGAAATTTTCTTTTTCATTTTGTACAACTTTAATTTCTAAAAAATATCTCAGTAATCCCAAATTTATCATTTCAATTCCCTTTTCCATGGCTGATTTAAACATGTCTATAAACAAATCTCTAGTAAAGATCAAATCATCAACATATAAACAAATAATTAAAATATGACCTCGCTTGTTGATCTTCATGTTTAGTGTAGGCTCACTATTGCTTCTTTTGAATCTATTATCCATCATGCATTCATCTATTTAGTTATACGATGCTCTAGGTGTTTTCTTAAGTCCATAAAGTTCCTTTTTCAACCTATATACTTTGTTTTCATATCCATTTAGCTCATATTCTACTGGTTGTTGTACATAAACTTCTTCCTCTAGAAAACCATTCAAGAAATTGGATTTGGCATCCACTTGGTAGATGTTCCAACCGTGTTGAACTACAATTGCTAAAACCAATATAATAGTATTAAGTTTTAGTACAGGTGGAAATGTTTCATTATAATCAACTCCATATTGTTGTGCAAATCCCTTAGTTACTAGCCTTTCCTTATACGTTTCAACATCTCAATTTGCATTAAATTTAATCTTGTAAATCCATTTCACACATATACATTATTTTCCTTCAAGAAAATCTACTAATTCAATAGATTCCATTTCTTCATTCATTGCATTAATCCAATGTTCTTTCTTAATCTCCTCCTCAATATATATGATTGTGAGAAAATAAAGAAAAATTTAATTGTAAATCTATTCATTCTCCTTGATCATAATTTTTTTGCAAACCTATAATTCTTGATCTCAATGATTCAAGTGTAGGATTAGAATCATTACTTACTTATGAATAAGGAGAGGAGTGACTTGATGATTCACCTTGTTTAAGATTAACGAGTTTGTGCTTTTACCCTATTGGTAATTGTTTTATCTATACTTTCATCCCAAACTTCTTCTTCCTTGAATTTAAAATCTCTACTAATAATAACCTTGTTAGTAATAGGATTAAACAACTTATACGAATTTTATTGTTCACAATAACCAATAAATATGCACTTCTCACCTTTGTCATGCAACCTACTTCTTGTTTTCTTTGATACATATGCAAATGCAATGTACAACCAAAAATTGTAAAATGAGATACATTATCATACTTACCACTTCATGATTGTTGTGAGATTCTTATATTTCACACTTTTTATTAGAGTCCTGTTCAATATATATACTATAGAAGCTATTGCTTCAACCCTATATTCATTAGATAGATTCTTACCTTTCAACATGCTTCTTACCATCTCCATTATTGTTCTCTTTTTCCTCTCTATGACACCATTCTACTTTATCTGATGAAACTTGCAAAAATATAAGAACTCATTTGATTTGCATTCACCTCCTCTATTTGATCTCAATACTTTGATGAATAGGCCACTTTTCTTCTCATCTAATGCCTTCAATTTTTTGAACTTTACAAATGCTTTAGATTGATACGTAAGAATATAAACCAATGTCTTCCTATTAAAATCATCAACAAAAGTTAGAAAATAATGCTTCCCCCTAATTATGGTGTTTGCATTGGACCATATAAATATGTATGCACAAGTTCTAAGGGTGCCCATGCTCTATATGACATTCCCTTTGGAAAAATTTCTCTATATTATTTTACCAAAATACAAATTTCATAAATTCAAAGGCTCTTCAACTGGGATATCCTTTTACCATTTTATTAATTTTTTAAAAACATAATCCTATGAGGTTTAATATGATCATACTTTAAATACCATACCCATGCTTGATCTTGACAAGTGTCCTTGAAATTTGCTTCAAATCCTTCTACCTTTCCACCCTTCATCCAAAGTGGAAACATTCTATTCTTTGTCATTTCAACCCTTCTAATTAGCATGTCACTAGGAGGTACATCAAATACAACACAAATTTATTATTCTCGAAATTAATTTTGTCACATTTTTGTACAAGTTGAACAATAGGGTAAAAGCACAAACTTGTGTCATACTTTCATCCAACTAAATTGTTCTAAGTGAAATAGTTTTGACCTAAATAGTTTTAGTTAAAACATTTTCACTTGAAACTACGTGGCCTATATGTGGAACATATTGTTTCAGGTGAAACCCTTTTGCTTGAAACTATAAAATTTAAAATTTTTCCTTTGTCACTTTAAAATATGACTTAATTTATATGTAAGTTTTTGATTGAAAGGGTTTCAAGTGAAAGGGTTTTAGTTGAAATAGTTTCATTTGAAATTGTTTAAGTGGCATCCTTGTTGGAAACCACCTCAATTTTTTATAGAAAATTTAGAAAATTTACACTTAAATATCATATTTCTTTAGTCAAAATGCTTTTTTCAAAAAACTAAAAATACCCTTTTGTAGCGCTGAGAGTCAAGAATCCAAATATATATTTTGATTAGTTTTAATATGTTTTTTTATTTTAAATAAAGCAAGTAGGTTATTAAAATAGAAAGTGAGGGTGATTAAAAATTGAAAAATAAATACTAAAACATATTAAAAAATTTGCAAAATATATGGTGCACTAAAGGAGAGAATCCTCTTCAAAAGGGTATAGTTTATTTTTTGAAAAAGATAAAAAAATAGACAATTGTTGACATCAAATGAAAAATATAAAATTCTAGTACGTTTGAACATTTGTAAAACATCATTACAAGGAAAATATAGATCAAAAGTTTTATTTCTTTTCCATGCACTAGATATTGAAGTTATCTATTTGGAAAGAAAAAGGGGAAAAAAAAATTGTTTACTATTTTTTCTTAACTTCACTTTTTCTTGAAATTTTCAACAATTCAAAATTTGCTCTTAAATTTATAAAAAAATGTAAAAAATACATATATTTTTTGAAAAATTATAGAAATAAACTTCATCAAGAGTTATATATTTCATTAGTTGATAATTTTGAAATTCAAAACATAAATACCACTTTTATGTAGTCGAAGTTGAGAATTTGTGTTTGTGTTGGCCGATTCCTTTATAAAGTGTGACACAGATTTGTACTTTTTCCCCAGATAGTTACAAGATTATGTTTCAAACAAGGTATAAAATAAACATCCATAATGGAGTTCTTACCAAGATTTATTACCACATTGATTGCACCTTTACCCATAACTGTCATATTGTTCATTATTACCTAATTTTACATATGATTTGACTAAGCTATCCAATATTTTTTTTAAAATTCTATTTCTTGTCATATGATTGCTACACCTACTATCTAGAAACCAAGAATTGCTTGAATTTTCTTAAAATACATGGCATGGAATGAACAATGTACCTCAACTAATTTACAAAAAAAAAGTTTTATTTTCCCGTATCTACATGTTACTTTTGACATTTGCTTGTAATTTGTCTAAATTTTGTGCAATAGTAACATTGAATATTAGACTTATCATAACATTGTGATGATTCATTATTACCATGCCCTCTAGATTTGAAACCTTGACTTGGTCTTCCTGCTAGATTGAAACTTCTTCTTTCTTCTCTTTGATAATTGTTTCTACCTCTGCCTCTGCCTCTACCAAATATCATCTATGATTTGAAAATATTCTCCATTGAAACATTGTTATTCATGTTCAACCTGTATTTATGATATAGTAATGATCCAAACAATTCATTTTTTTGTGACTTTTTCCAAGAGAAGAGAAAATTATGAAATATAACCCTTTAGAGTTAAAAAAGAGAGAAAAAATAAAAGATATTATATGACCCTTTCATTAAAAGAGATTAAAAAAGAAGATACATAAACACTCTTTTAAAAAGGGAGAAATATTTATAAATATATTTAAATAATTATTAAAAGGAAAATTTTGTCAAAAGAGTGTGATGGTTTGGAAACCACCCCTTAAGGATTATATAAACATTTATGTGAGACTTGGAAAGGGTGGATAATATTTAAGGAAGAAGAAAACTCAAGGAAGAAGAAGAAAGTACTTTGGTGAGCTTTGTGCATTGGAGAAGGGGGGACATAGTGTGTGTCTAACCCAGAGTACAAAGTGCACTTGGGACTGTCCTAGCAAAGGCTTGGGTATTTTATCTTGTGTTGAGAACTATTTTGTTGAATTGACACTTGTGTAGAGCATCGTAGTATGCTTTATTCCTCATATTGTCCTATAGAAAGAACCAATAACACAAACATCTTTTTGGGGGTGAGAATGAAATTTTCAAGAACTTTGATTTAGATAATTACTAGAAATTTATTCCAAAATATTGTTAATTATAAATGAGATGGAGATTTAATTGAATTATATAATGATGTTTTGATTAGATTAAAATTGGAAGGGCCAGCATCCATTACAAAATGACCATCGAGGCCAACGGGGGCTCACGAGAAGTGAAATGCCTAGAAAACTAAAACAAAAAAATGAAATAGACCAACCACTAGAGAAAAAATAAAGAGAGAAGATAGACAAAATTCTAGTAAGGGACCAAAAGAAACAACTATTGGTCTCCCATCATCTTGAGACCACTAATTTCCTTCCACTCTTGAGCCAAGAAGTGGATCTTCTCCTCGAAAGACAAGTGACGCTTTTGAATAGCTTGAGTATCCACTGTAGTGTCTAGAGTTGAGCTGTCCACCACCTTGCCTTTCTTTTGTGCATGAATATCACCAATACCACCCTTAGCCACCCATTTACCATGAATTTTTCTTATCTCTTGTTGAAAGACCTGGATAGTTAGAGTGGTGTTCTTCAATACTGATGATTTTTTGATGTGCACAAGTGTTAAACTAGATGAGATTGATTAATTAACATTTTGTGCATTTGTATTTAACCTATAGAAATAATTTATAATCTTTAAAATTAATTAATAACACTAATAAGTCTGCTGCCATATAAAATTAATTCTAAGATATTAAATCTATCCATTTTTATACTTGGGGAAAAGTAGCATTACACATCTATTGAAAATTGTGATATGCCTTTAGATTATTCAATTGCAACTACAATAGTATCAAAATTTTTAGCAAATTTCTAAAAATATTTTCTACAACTTTCTGATCTGTTAACTCATCACCATTTTCTCTAATATGATTAACAACATTCATTACTTAGGCTAAGAATTGGTTTACAAAATCTGAATCTTTCATTTCAATATTTTCTAAATCAGTTTTAAGTGATTGCAACTTGGCTACTTTTATCTTGTTTGTACCTTACTATGTAGTTTCAAATATTTACCAATCTCTTTTAAATGAATTTGCACCTTTAATTCTAGAAAAACAATTTCATCCATACCTTGTTGAATGAGTTGCAAAGCTCTTGCATCTTTTCTCCTATTATCCTTAAGCTCATCTTTTTGGTTTCTAGTTAACAATGACTCATCGTGTGGTTCTAGAAAGCCCCGTTGTTCTATATTTAATAAATCTTAAGAACAAAATAATGTCTTATTTTTATTTCACAATTTTCATAATTTTTACGTCTAAAAAATGGAAATTGAAGTTGCAAGTAATTACTTGTAGATGCCATGATGTCAAAACCAATGTGTTACTACAATTCAATTTCGATTATTTCGATAGCTTCACATGCTTTAAACAATGTTTTCCTTTACTTTGGAAATATAAAATATCTACACTCAAATTCAAAAACTGGCAATAGAAATAGCTATGATCTATATAATTTCTTTTTGATGAATAGGAAGCTACTATCTATATTAATAATAAAGATAAAGTTACATATTCACAAAACAAAAGGCAAGTAGTAAGAAGGCACACCCTGAGAGTCACATGGGCAAAGCCCAGAAAACCAAAAAACCAGAGTCACTTGGGCCTAGCCTAGAAAACCATAAACATTAGAAACATATAAAATAAAAATAGCCAGCAAAGCCAGTAGGGTCTCTGTCATCCATGTGTTTCCCCCATACATCGACATGGTCTGGAGTGATGTCAGGAGGAGGACTCCATCCATCATCAACATCTTTCTCTTTATCTTTATCTTTATCCTCGCAGTAGGGCGAGATCGCAAGCACTAGATGTGAAAATATTTTACCAGAGTCTATCCAGCTAGAGCTAGTAGCAAGAGTATCATTAGAGGGCAACCCGAAACTACCACCACTGATCCACGTTGCTCCTCCAGAGGGCCACCTCTAGCCAGCTCACAGAGGAGGAGAATGAGTCCGCCGAGGAGTGTGGGAACCACGCTGAAGAGGAGGCTGAGAGCGGGGGTGAGTAGAGCCACTCTGCTACTAGCCTCGAGAGGATGACTGGCTGTGAGAGGAAGTGGGCGAAGTGGACACCCAACCAATAGTACACGGGGCATTTCCCCAATGAGCCAAAAGCACCTAAAGGTGAGCCACCTCAAGTGTAACCTTGTTGGCCTGAACTTGAATCTGCAAGAGCACATTAGAGCAAATAATAGATTTAGAATACAAAGAAACATTTTTATCCATTTGTGTGTTAGCAAATATGCAGGTATTTCTGTCTTTCCAGATATTAAAAGGGATTTCCACCCTGAAAGTGTGCCAAAGCTTGGTATATTTAGGAAGAAGTCTAGGCAAGTCTCCCAGCAAAATCATATGCCAAGAGAAGGGCTCCAATTTGAAAGGCCGAAAGAAGTCATGAATCCAATTCCAAAACTACTGAGCTCTGGTGCAAAATTAGAAGGGATGCTTAAAAGTCTCAGCTTGCCCACAAAAAGGGCAACGAGGGTCCTGGACCCCCAAATGAACAAGCCGAGAACCCATAAATAAGTCTCGGAAAAGAATACACCAAGCAAAATGGACAAGTTTCAAATTGATCTCTTGAAATGGCAGTCTTTTCTCAACGTTTCTCACAAGACATCCTCCTTCCTTATAAATGACTCCAAAATAATAAAATCTCCTTCAAACTGGGAATATCAGTGATTTCCACTTGATAATTGTTTCAACAGTCTTCAAGTCTTTGTTACTCGACTTTTGCGCCTCTTTCAAACTTTAGTGGCGCCTTCTCAAAAAAACTATGATATTTAACAGTCATATAAACCACCTGCCAGCGATCTCCTCTTTGATTGGGCGATTTCTTACTTTTCTTAGCTCGGCTTCCTCCTAAACACGCTTTGCTTCAATTCGGCCTTACCAACGTCTTTGCAATTTTCCTCCTTTAATAGTGGCTTTAATCTTCTCCAACGATTTCCTTTGGGTGATTGTGTTTCCTTACGTCTTTGGCAATGGTTTCAAGTAACATGTAGCAATAAGCGATCTTTCCTGACTAAATTTGCATCCATCGATGCTCCTTATCTCTTTGATCTTCTCTTCACCTAGCTCTGATACCACTTGTAGGTGGATAAAAGTCTTGTGATTACAAAGATTATCGTAGGCTGACATATAAAATATTTAATTTTCTTCACTCTTATCCTATTCTCTAATATTATTTAACAATTCTTTCTAGATTTATTTAATATTAGTGATGGTGGGAGAAATTACAATACTCCAACAATCAGGTGGTTTCTCTTTTATGTAATGTGCAACTTCAATATAGAATGTGTTATTATGAACAAGAAGAATTTCTTGATATGCATGATTTACTTTCATATGATTCACTGAACCAATTGAGAGAGGTGTGAGATTATGAATATGCTTAATTTTTATCTTTCTTTTGTATATAATTTCTTGAAATTTAGGTTTGAATGCAATCCCTCTATACATAGAAAGTCCATATGTATGATGGTAAGTATAAAAATATTTAGCCAATGTGGTATAATCTTAGAGTTATCCATTAGTTTAACAAGATGTAAGGTAATGAAATTGTGTTAATACCATTTGCATAGGTTGAGGAGGAATTAGGCATGCTAGAGGGTAAACAAGCTTTTGCAATGGAACATCTTGACCTCTTGGTAGTCTTTCATGTGTATCTCCAACTATGTGATAATAGAGTGAATCAAGGGCAACATGAAAAACATGTTCATGTCTATGAAAATGTACATATGTCATAGGAATAATAGGAGAGGAAACATTCAAAGATAAATCATAAGAAGATATTGTTAGATCACTACTATCTTCATGAGTGCCATGATTAGAAAAATAGTGAAAATATGTGCTAGATTTTTTAACGAGAAAACAATTTGAATCAAACCATTACAAATTTTGGCCATTTAGATAAAATTGAAATTCACTAATCAATAAAACATCATCATATACATATTTATAATTAAAAAAAGAAGTGTTTTTTTAAGATGAAAAGGAACATATGAAGTACCATCATGATCATCATGTAATAAGTTCATAAGTGTACACAAGACTTTGTCCTCTTCGAGATGTTGAATGATATTTTATCGATATGAGGTGTGCCAACAGAAAACGCATAACAAGGTCGTTAACAGTCTCCTACCTACGCTAATATGACCAAATCAATCTCAATAAGTTTATGTTTTCTTTAATGGTGACAGTCTGAGGAGGCTCATTGTCGATGAGCGAACAAAATCGATTACTGCTGGGGTGAACCCCTAATTGGAGACAACCTATAAAAACTCCTTCCAGTTTTCTTAAAGCTTAATCTGTCGATACAGATACTTTTCATTTAATCGAAACAATGAAAAAAATAACGTACAATATCACTCCTTTCACTTACCATTTATTATGGAGGTTACTGCATGGGTATATACTGTAATAATAAATTGTCCTCAAAATTTACATTTTAATCTTTAAATTGAATAGAATTTAAACATAATCATAAATTACTATTTTTAAATTTAAATTTGCAAATGATTTTATGATCTACATGCATGACAGTGCTCTATTGACGCTCGTTTTGGAAGTCTAAATGAGAGTGATATAATCCCTTGGCTCTCTGTTATAATACCTATTGCTCCAGTGCACACAGTAGCATGAATGTGTAAATCCCACAATGCAATCTGCATTCTCATAAATAAGGAATATAGATTTCAGTGAGGACAATGCATATCTGCCGAAAAAAAGCTTCCATGAAAATAGCAGAGAAGAAATCAACATCCTATTCTCTATCAAAAGGTAGATAACTTTCAGGAGGATTTAATAGAGCTCTTAGAAATGAAAGACTATCTAGAGGCGAAGATGTTCCAGCATTGTTTTGAATGAACTACTACACATAGGGGATAGTCTTTCATTCAAAACAAAGGAAAGACTTATGCTTTTCCCACAACTCCTGTCTCAAAATTTGTGCGCGGTAAGAACATTTTCAAGTGGATGAAAAAGTTATTTAACATTCTGTATTATGTTTACTGTGTCCATGTCGGCAAGGCACTGTTGTTGGGGAGGTGTCATTCATAGGGACGAGAGAAGAAAACTGTAGGCGTCCCATTAAGGTCTTTTGTTTTGCCATTCAAGTCGGTGGATGGTAATACAGAGAAAATAAATAATGACTGATGGGTGGCTTTTCAGTTTTAGAAAGAACAATTACGTAGGCTTTACCTTCAAATATTCGATGTTGATTTGACATCTTTATACAGATTTGTGCTATTGTCATTCGGTACTATATGATTTGTTATGTTTATTTTATTTATTGAAAAAGTGGTTATATTGTTTTTATAAAACAGTGTTATAAAATATATTAAAGGAAAAGTCAGAAAAATATTGTATAAGGATTTTTAAACAACAATGATTGCCACTAAAAGTAAAAGGATGAAGATCTAATGAGATCTACAATAGAATCCCCACCACAAAGAATCAAGAGAAAATAAAAAATCTAGAAACCAAGCAATATTATAGAAATAGTAAAAATGATTAACCTACATCATTTTGAAGAAGTTGAAGGAATTGTGAAGATTGATTAGGGTATAGGAATTTTCAATCTAAAATAGTCCATCTACAGTCAACCTGAGAAGACTATTTATCAAGATAATCTGCAACAATATTCTATTAATGAGAAATATGAACAATAGAGATAGAGTAAAAGTTTTGAAAAAGGTGAAGAATTTGTGCCACCAAAAACTCAACTACTAAGAATAGTCATCAAAACTTCCTTTGTTCAATGTAGATTAAAATAATTGAATCCAACTCACACATATCTTATTTCCAATCCAACTCACAAGCTTTCTCCAAATCCACAAGGATAACATGGGTTTCTATTCAATTATTAGTATCAAACCATGTAGAAGAGAAAATAAATAAATTGAACCATTATTACCATGCCCAATACCACCAATCCCAACTTCACTACGATCACCTCCAAAAGAATGACTAGTATTTATTTTAAAAACACTCAAAGGAGGAGAAGATCATTTAACAACCTTATTAAACTTATGAAAAAATTGAAAGTTAGAAGGAATTGATTGAACTAGATGACTTAAATCCAAATTATTCAAAGTCAAAATATAAGAGGGAATAATGACTTGATCAAAAGAACACTTTACCTCTAAAGTCTCTTTTAATCAATCTAAAATCTTTTGTCAAACATAACCAATGAAACTTTGATATCCTTACAAGCTTTGATAATTCATCTCCAACCAAATTTTCTAAAGCATAAAGACAAGTTGAATATCCTAGACAACCAACAAGGAAGAGACAAAATTAGGAAGATGCTCCAAACAAACCTAGAATTCAAACAATGAAGTAGCGTGAATAAGGGGTTGGATCCAAATATTCAACTATTACCTTAAAAATCCTAAATTCAAGAGACTAGAATAAAATATAAGATACACATTCCTCATTGACCCTAGATAAAACACATTTATAAGGGCCTTGAAATCCCCTCTTTTTTATATTTTTTGATGTAAAACATTTATTTTGACAAAGCTATCAAATAAAGAAATTAAATTTGGGTCAAAACTAATTATTCTAGATATTTTTCTAGCATGGGAAATCCTCAACCCCATTCTTTCCTCTTTCATTAACTACATCCAATGATTGACCTACATCATAAATTAATAAAGATTCTTCTTCCATTTTAGATTCTTCAATTTTAGATTCTTCAATTTTAGATCTTTAGGAGTACCATCTCAAAGAGGAATACCAAGATAATCTATAGGAAGTTTTCCTATATTGAATATCAAAATAAGAGAAACTTTATTGTATAGATAAAATAATATCAAAGAAAAAATATTCAACTTATCTTCATTGATTTTCTCACCCAAAGCAGTCAAATACATATCCAAAGTATGTCAATAATTAAATCTTAGCAACTCACATCCAAAAAATCTCATCTGCAAAGTGAAGATGAGAAATAGTTACAATTTCTCTAACCACTTTCCAAACCTAGATAACACCATTAACACTCTAGTGAGTAAGAAACATTCAAAAACATTAGCCATAGGAAGAAAAAAGATTAGGGTAAATTGGATAACCTTGCTACATACCTCTTGTGATTGAGAAAAATAATACCACCCACTTCTAATTGAAGTTTATATATTTTAGATTTTCAAAACTCCAATGAAATTACATTGATATTTAAGAAATGTAATTAAGAAGGTTGGGGATTTCTTAGGGTTTATGTTTTATCTTTTCTTGTAATTTTTTATATCATATTATTCTTTAGGTTAGGATTTCGTACTAATTTTTTACATTTATTGCAAGGTCTCTTTACTCACAATAATTACATGCATTATTGTTTCTCTTTAAATAGCCTAAAAATTTATTAATCCAATAATTTATATTGGTGTCGATTTGATGGCACATAAGGATGGATCCATTACTAAAGAAACTTGAGGAGTTCATTTCCAAATTTTTTCATGAGGCATGTATTTTAAAACACTTCTAGATGTGGTTCATCCCATTTCATAATTTGATAATTCTTTTTGTTGGCTTGATAATTTTACCTTGATTGGTTATTTTTTGGGGAGGATTCCCCCTAAAAACGTGATTAAATAATGGGTGACCAAGACTTGGGTCCCACATGGGATCTACCTTGATACTATCCATGAAGGGGTTTTCCTTTTTTTCCTTTATTGAATCTAGTCACATGAAGGGCATCCTCAAACATGATCCTTGGTTTATATATGTGTATTTTTTTTTATTTCAATTCCCTAGACATGAAACTTAGTCATCGTAAAGGAGAGATCTCTTTGTGTCTATGTTCAAATGGAGTTTCTTGGGTTACCTTTCCTCATGTTGTAATTTTCTACTTAAAATATCAAGCTTGGTAGGCAATGTCATTTGTGTTGAGCTAGATATTTTTTCTTGACTCATCTACAAAAGTTTATTTATGTCAAAATTGATCTCTCAAGATCTTGAAGAACAATGTTTACATAGTGAAAAAATGAGATGTCCACACTCCATGTTATTTATCTCAATTTTCTTGAAACACATTTTAAGGGTTAATCATTTGATTATAAGATCAAATATTTTCCTTCATCACTCATCACAATAATCCCACTCCTCATCTTATCAATGATTATCATCCGAAAAAAATATGGTTGGTCAATATGTGAGTTATAAAAATTACTTTTTTGCTCGTAATGGTGGCATACCACCCAAAATATCAACTACTAATGATGGTTGGTTGCTAAAAACTCAAGGTGGTATTTCTTCAAAACCTCAAGTCTAGAATTTTTTTGTTCCTTCACATGGTAAGTTATACCATGAGGAAAGTAATTTTGAGTTCTCCAAAATATAACTTCTAACATTTTTGTTATCCTCTCATAGAGAAGCTATTATTCATTCTCCAACATCTCTCCCATAGTTGTCGAACATTATTCTCATAGTCCATCTAGGCACTTCGAATAAGTTGAATATGTTGCAAATAAAAGAAGACAATTGTCAATTATTTAACTAGATAGTTTCAACGCCTCTTGAAATAATCAAGTCTTACAAAATAACTATGTTGATCTTGATGAGGTAGATAATAATGATATTATCTTGACTCTTTCTAATGAATTTTGTCTCCTAGTTGTTTAAGGTCTTATAGAAGTTATGAGAAAATATTATACATATGTACGACACTCATGTAATGTCCTTAGCCAAAAAAATAACATAAATCCAATTATTAACTTTCCAAAAATATTTAATATTTGAATACTAATACTATCTTCCTTAGCATTCACTCAATTCTTAGATAACTTAGATTGAATACTATTATTGATATATTAGAAAATAATCATTATATTTTGAATAAAAAGTAATAGAAATAACTCCCAATCTTCTTATTATGATAAATAAAGAATAAAAAATATAAATCTCGATATTTGACTTATTACATTAATAAATATACTACATTTACGTAGTTCCACAATATTAGTAACTACAACAACAATGGAAAATTAGATCAATACAATGTGGTTGGAGTTCACATCACTAAATATAAAATATGACCTTTATATGAGACCATCCTATGAAATTAGCAAGGATTTCATCCTAGAATTCCTATGCTTGAACATCGGTGCTCAAAATAATTTTTTGTAAGAGATTAAGTATAGATGATGAACTAGAAACAAAATAAATTATATTTTATATCCCCAAAATAGAATAGGCCAGACATCAATTATACCTATGAAATCAAATTCAATAGTGATCATGGGTGGGAAAGAGTACATTTTAAAAGTGATTACACTAAAAATATAATATTAGTACCAAAATGATTCATGATGAGGTGTTAAGAGGAGAACATAAGCATAGAAAGGTATATCAAGGATTAAGGGTTAACCATACACAAGATTCAAGCTATAGGATGAGGTTTTAGGGGTTTAGAGGACATGATTGTTAGAGAAACAATTTATTAGCTAATAATTAATTAATCTTTAATTCATTATTAGGATAATTTTACTTTATAAACTTAAGCTAAACATGGGAGTGATTTTTATTTTCTCATTTTGAGTTATTATTAGATTATTCTTTCTCATAACATAGGATGAAAAAACTTGTCATGATCTAATCCTTTTTTCATTTAGAATTTTCTCTTATAAGCACTCCACTTCATCATATTATTGAGAAACTCTAGCAACTCTATTGTTTTGTAAGATTTAATTTTGTGCAGAAATAGCAAATCATTAGTTGTAACTGTTGTGCATGGAAGGTATTCTTATTTTCTATTTTATCATTCTTTTTGTGTGTTTTCATAATTCTAACATGGTATCAGAGTGTGGATTTAGCAAACCCCTTCTCAATTTTTGAGGGTTTTCTTCAAAATTTAGGATTATATAGGAGAATCATTTATCTAAAATCTTCATATTTTTGTTAGGTTTTATACTTGAAATATTTTTTGGTCCATGCTAGAGAAAAATGGAGCCCACCATTGCATTCTAGAGTCTAAAAAGACAAATTTTGACTATAAATTTACCTATAATCACCATCGGGAGCTTTTGAGGAACTTTTTGTACAACAACCATATGTGGTCGTATGGGCCATACATTATGGACGTTGCCAAAAAAAGAGAAAAAGATCAAGTGGGGGCATTTTTTTTTTTAAATGTTGCATGATTTAAAAAAAAAGAAATTAAAAAAATATCAAAGGCATAAAGAGTACATTATATAGCTTGTCAAAGTCAATTATGTTCTTTTCACTGCCAAAATCATAACTTTTGATAAGTTTCTACATTATTAGCAATTCTTGTAACATTAGAAACATATTTCAAAGCTCTTCAAAATTATCCATGCATTATTTTG
Source organism: Sequoia sempervirens (assembly GCA_007258455.2). Classification (NCBI taxonomy): domain Eukaryota; kingdom Viridiplantae; phylum Streptophyta; class Pinopsida; order Cupressales; family Cupressaceae; genus Sequoia; species Sequoia sempervirens. The sequence continues at coordinate 15,648 of VDFB02203537.1, forward strand.
AGATTTTTTTCTAGGTACATTTTATTTACTTTTTGAGTTTTCACATTCTAGTAAATTACTTAGATGTTTTAGCTCCTAGAAACTTTTTGTTTGCATAAAATGACTTGCTTTTGGTTTTTCTACATGTATTTCCAACAATTTTATTCTAGTTTGGCATTGTAAATAATTTTCCCAAGCACCTTCTCTTTTGTAGATGCATTGAGATAAAGTTCCAATGCTGTACATGTTTTTTGGATATTTTGCACATTTCATTGTGTCTTTTTATACTTGTGCTATGTAATAAAGTGTCATAGGGGGTTGTGTATAGTTCCCTTTTTTTTCCATGACACCTTTGTCAAGTGAGTGTTACTTCCACAAGAACGTCAAATCCTAGTCATGGTTCAATAGTTTTCTACAACTTATTCACCTTTTAGCAATGTTCTTCATGTTCCCATTCTTTTTTAGATATTTTTTAGTCTCTCATTCTCCTTTCTCTTTTGGAGAGGATTTTTTCCCATGAAGTTTTCTCCTTTTTTTCCATCTGTGAGAGATCAAATTGTTTGTACATGGGTACCTCATCGGGCCTTGTTTTCTACAACCTAATCATGCATTCTTTTTTATTTTATTTTATGCATTCACTTTTTATAGTTTTTAACTACTCCCTAAGTTACACGTAAAAGGGGTTGTTAGAGTAATCATTTATTAACTAAGAGTTAATTAATATTTAATTGATTATTAAGATAATTTTAGTTTATGTGCATCACATAGGATGATGAGACTTGTCAGGATTTAATCCCTTTCTCATTTAGGGTTTTCTCTTATAATCACTCTTCTTCACTGTATTATTGATAAACTCTATCAACTTTTCTATTTTGTAATATTATATTTTTATGAAAATAAAAATTCATTATTTATGAATCTCATGCATGAAAGGTGTTCTCATTTTCTATTTGACCTTTCTTTGTGTGTTTTTATACAATTGTAACATGGTATTAGAGCGCAGATTCAACAAAATCCTTCTTGAATTATAAGGGTTCTCTTCAATTAGAATTACAAGAGCATCTAATCTAGAATATTCATATTTTTTGTAGGTTTTGGACTTGGACAATGTTTTGGTGCATGCTGGAGAAAAATGGAGCTCGCCATTGCATTCAAGAGTCTAAATAGACAAATTTGGATTATAAATTTACCTATAGTCACCGTCAAAAGCTTGTGAGGCATTTTTTGTTTAATAGTTGTACGGAGGGCCATACATGATATATTGTATGATAGCTACAAAAAAAGAGAAAAAAATATATTAAAAAAGTATTCACTCTAAAATATAAAACATAAAATAATGATACTTATAAATATTATTATATAAATAGTTGATAGACTATTGTTGAGTTGTCAAAAACAAGATTCAATTGATGTTAAATGATAAATTAGCTACCATTTAATGGAAAGATTTCAATATATTAGGTGAAAGCCTCCAAAATATCAATTATCATGTAAAAGTGAGATAAATATTGATTTTCCAACTAGATGAGAATATTCTATTTCCATTTGCAGTGTTTTTTGCCAATTTGATGACATCTTTTGTTTTTTCATTTACATTGCTTTATGTTTTAAATTTGCATGCAAAAATATTTCAAAATTAGATAATACCCAATTTAAAAATCTAGGTTTTTCTACATTTATTTCATTCCATTATTTAACGCTTATTATTAATTATTTAATCCAACCACATGCAACTAGAACTTGTAGCACATTACATCCATAGGCACCCATGCACAAACACAAACTCTCTAACATATTAGCATACATCTAATTTTCTATCAGCATCATCTTTGAACCTCCTTTAGGTGCAAGTGCTAGTAATAAGAAGATTACAAATATGTAATAAAATATATATAATATGATATTATAAATTAAATTAAATTATAATATAATTCTTTTTCAATTTGCTGTAGAATTACACCTTCATTTAATGTGCTAGAAAAAGGGGTAGCATTACAAGTTGACAACATGACACACTGGTTTAAAATTGTAAGAAAAGGGTAGTTTCATTTAGTTTTGTAATTCTTAGTATTTACAATATTATAGAAAAATATAATAATGTAATATAATATAATATAATAATAATGATATAAAAATATAAATCATATATAATAATACAATCATAAGATAATCACATAAAATTAATTTTATATATATTATAAATTATACAATATAAAAAATTAAAATTTATTACTACAATATAATTTATAAATATATTGTATAATATAACTAACAAATTATATAATATAATAATATTTATATGTTAATATATGGAAACAATCACCAAAACACAATTTTCAAAAACAAAAATGAAAAAAATAAAGCCTAAAAAATCAATTTCCATCATGTAATAGATTTAACTTTTATTTATTTTTAATATATATATATATATTATTTTATTAATAAAATTTATTTAATATATAAAAAAATAGTAATATAACATTCAAGTTAAATATATAATTTATTTAAAAATTAGTGATTAAATTAATATTTTAATATGGAACTCAAAATCAAATTAAATATAATAATAAAAGAATAATAACATTTTAGTAATTATAATATCATAATATTAGTATTAAAATAATAACAAAAATTTAATATAAAAATATTATTGTAAATAAAAAAATAATGAGAATAATATAACTAATATAACTAGTAGTCACATACATTGGCATACGACAATCAGCCGATAGGGGCTGACCATGGCGGGCAAGGCTTGTGTTGAGGAGGTTTTTTTTTTTGTATGGAAAGGTGATCGTGAATGAAATAGATGAGTTACATTGTATGAATCAAACAATGAGGAAGAACATTTTGTATAAATTTTAGTTAACACTACTAGAAAATTTTGAAATCAATTTTTAAGTTTGTTTAAAAGTGGGAACTTAAAAATTAAATTAAATAATAAATATAAAATAATTGGTTTTTCTAGCAAGAATATTTAAAGTTTATATTTAATGGTAATAGACGTACATGTATATTGTCACTTTTTGTGTAGCCTATTGAATCAATTATTCATTTAATCTTGAAGTCAATGGAAATTTTTTGTAAGGGTCATCACACGTGTGTATTTTTTAAAATTGGACAAAAAGAGTACATATTTTTTCCATGGAAGGAAGACGTTCAATATTGAGTACTTTTTAATAATTAGTATATTTCTATAGTTTTGCAAATTAAAGTTTTAGTATGTGTTTTTTTACGAGAGATAGAAATTAGGTATAGGCATTTACACTTGTAATTCTATTGCTATCTAGACAAGCTATGAGAGGAATTTGTATCTAACAATTCGTTTTCCATTTCAACATTCAACCTAGATTATGTGCCACTAAATATTATAGAGAAAATAGGGAAATTGTAAAACAACTCCTAAAAGAATAGTTAAAAATTACTGCTGAATCACAGATGAGCCGAAATCCATAGTAAACATTTCTATAGAGCAAAAGTATTACGGATTACAACACAATTGAGAATAGAAAAGTCCACTTTTAAATGAATGATTGCATAGTGCAATTGGAGAGTCAAAATAGATAATGCTGTAGGAGGGGAAAGTTTAGTACAAAATATCCAAGACAATATATTGATTCAGTTACATTATGCAAAGAGCCATTTTGGTACTATACATATGTTGCACATACTACATGATTATGTCAGTGTGTATCTATGAAGCAATCCTCTGCCAGTGGATGAATATCTCTCAAAGGAATTTCAATGGAGGTGGAAAGAAGATGAGTGAGAGAGGATCAAAGATTACTAAATATATAGCAAAAATCAATAAATAGAATTAGAAAGTAGAAACAACAAATAATATTTGCAAGTTGGTCATATGATCTATTTATTGATTATGGAGAAGTCTTGCACTTACATGTACTATTGGTTATGGTTGAGAACCTGAGGGAGGATTGGATTGAGTTGTTAGAGCGTTGAAGGATTTGGAATGTACGTAGCACATTAGTGTTCAAACCCTAAAAATTGCTATAGAAATGAACAGTGAGCAGAGAATGAAAGATATAAAGAATAAATTAATCATTTATGCAAAATACCCAAGCAAAACAACTTACTGAATGCGTAGCCCAATAGTTTGAATAGCCTTCAATCTTCTAAAAGACGAAGCCAAATGTGACAAATTTAACAATAACCTGTTATCAAAGCAACACCACAATGGCTCTTCGAAGAATACAACTTTATGAAAGTATACTCTCCCAGATGACAACAAATGTTCAATATTACATTTACATATATATATACATACAAACATATATTGGATGGCAACATGTGAACACACATAGACACACACACACATATATATGGATGTATACATCTATATATATATATGCATGTATACATCTATATATATATATGCATGTATAGATATATACACATACAATGCAACTTAATCAAAATACACTTTCACACATTGCTACATTCAATATTGCATTTATTCCGACTAACCGTATTTTCTTTGTCCACCACCATAGTACAACCACAATAGAATGTATTAGGGCTTGGGTGAGCAAACGATTAGCATATAAAATTACTCTATTTGTTAGGATGGTAGAAAGAAGTAGTTGAATCAATGTGCAAATTTATATATGCAAAGAGAAGAATAACTTATGTAGCGATTAACAATGTACAAAAGCCTATTTCTAAGGATTTGCACTGAAATGAATTACAATGCTTGGAAGATGTACAATGCGCAAAATGTAGCAATGCAAGAAAGTATACACCAAAATATTGAAGAAAATATTTTTAATTCAGTTGCATTGTGAGAATAAGCATTCTGGTATTATGAATATGTGGTGGAAGATATGAAAGAAAACAATTTTATTCAGTTGCATTGTCAGAGGTCTAGAGTGTTTGGACCATACAATTTAATCAAGATACTTGCTAACAGATTTTGTAGCACATGAGTGTCAAAACCCTTGAACCAGCTATCAAAAGGAATAATAAGAAGAAACTAAAAGGCATGAACAATAAATTAATCATTAATGCAAAGCACCCAGTATACATATACACGTATATAATGATGTAGTTATACATGTAATCTAGTATAATATGTATGCATATATATATATATATAGATGCAATATATCTATATATGTATATGTATATGTATATCTATATATATATATATATCTCTCTCTCTCTCTATATATATATATATATATATATATATATATATATATATATATATATATATATATATATATAGATACAATGTAATATATATGTATGTATGTATGTGTATATGTATATCTATATATCTATATATATATATATATATAGTGTACGTCATGCTAGATGAGTAATTTGCATAGATGGTTAATTTATTGTCTATATGTTCTTGTCAAATTTTTGTATTTTTCCTGTTATACCGATTATGGAGATTTCAAAGAGATTATCATTCTGCATGGATGGAGAAATTGCAATTAAATGTCCTTACTTTTGCTAGAAAATATGCTGAGGGTTAGTAATTTGTTTGCCATTGGTTTATGGTTCTAGCTGTCTATGTCTATTGACCAATAAGGAAGATTTAGGCAGATCCTTTGTTTAAGAGGTTAGATCTAGGCTATCAGTAAAAACTATGGACAAGTCCTGTCTATTTGTCTAAAAGAAGCAATTATGAAAGAGCTATTACACAATAAATCCTATTCATGGTTAGGTTGATGGAAGCCCTATTGGAAAAGATATAACAAGAAGAGATTAACAATAAATTAATCATCTATGCAAAAATCCCATTTGAAAAAGAGTATAACACCACAAACTTGATTAAAAATTCCACATGCGTTGCATCATACTAAATAGTATCTAGAGTAATAGAGGAATTGTAAAAGCAGTATTAGAATAATACAAACAAGTGAAATGATGGAAAATAGATATCATCACAACACATGGATACAATGGACAAGGAAAATATATTTTCAAGTCTTTGAAAACATCAATGCATGTCTAATTGCACATGTATATATATGTATGTATGGATAAATATATGTATACATATGTTTTACTAATAATTTTGTTACAATCTCCCCATTTTTCCATAATACTAAATGGAAGATAATGCAACAGTTATTATACAATTTCTGTATTTGTTAGCACACTACAAACAAGGTGGGCATCAAAGGAAAATGAAAACCATGGCAGCTCAATGAATGTGCAAATCTATGTTGGAAAAGGGAAGAATAATTGTGTAGGCATTCAAAATCTACATTGTCCTCTTTGCAAGGATTTGAAATGAAATCAATTAGAGGGATTCAAAGGGGATAATTGTACAAAACGTGTATAGCAACAAAGATGCATAGAGTGTATATATGTGTGTACATATGTGTTAGCATTCCATGCATATAATTTTTTTTTATTCATTTAGTTCGAGTAGAAAGATGTTAACATACATAGTTTTGCAAGTAGAAATAAAATGTTTAATTTAGATTAGATCTGAAATGAAATACCTTCTCTTGTTCCAGTGGACGGATCTTGTAACACCTACGCTTCTTGCTGCCTCTTTCAGAGTTGGAAACTCATTATTTCCATTCCTCGACCTCATCTCTGCAAGCTTTTCCTACAACCTAAAAAATATGTGCTTATAATAGCATTTAATAAAATATTAAAAGCACATCAAAGGTATACCTAAAAATAAGAATGTATTATGTTCTACTTGTCTGAGAGGTAAAGATCTTACAACCACTGATTGTTGAACACTATTGTAGTGAAGTACATGTAGAAATTTGTGCATGATTCTTTATATAAAGAAACAAATATATAGAGGGTATATAGCCGTGGAGGGACGGGGAAATTGATCATATAAAAGAGGAAAATATAAATATGTTAAATAAACCTTGTTTACAATTAGATGTGTGGGTGTCTTTTCGACACCAATTGTAGAATACATGGATTGTATTTTTTCTTGTCGATCTATCTTTGTATTAAGTGCAACATCATACAACTACAAAGCAACATTTTGTATTGTTATATCATAATACATGTGTGAAATTAGGTAAGTAAGGAATGGGGAAATGGCCCACTGGAAGAACAACAATGAAGGTGCCGCAGGTCCCAGAAGGGGGGTAGCTGTGGAGCTCTCCAAAATGACATGCAAGGGAGGTGCATATCAGTTTCTTGGGCAGGTCTACTATGAAACAAACATCGGAGGTTGTCTTTCTAGAAGGCAACCAAAATAGTTGATATATTTATAGTACAAGAATGAATATTACCAACTACCATATGAGCGGACACCTACCATTTTGTGTGTGTTGAGTGGGGCACTATGAGGAAACCATGAAGGCAATAAACTCCATGGCTATTGTGGACATGCTCAAGGAAGCCAGGACAAATAACATAGAATTTTATCATGTATCATAGAAAAGAAAATCAATGTACATAACACTATATATTTATGAATGAAATATATAGGAACAATGAAAGAGGGAAACAACAAGAAAAGAATTTTGCAGGAAAATATTTGTAGCAATTTGAACCAAATAAAGCTAATAGAAAAGATAAGAGGAAAAAATTTAAATTTGTGGAAGGAAAACACAGAGGAAAAATGCGAGAAGTCAACGTATAAAGGCTATCATAACAGAAAAAACAACATCGTTGGAGGATTTCAAACTTATTAATCAAATGGAAGACAATTTGTTTTTAGAGTGCATTCACAACATGTGCATATAAAGGTTTATATATTAGAATATTTCAAAGACATTATTTAGTTATAGAACTTTTTTTTTCTGGTTATTGTTGGTTGTAATCTCTATGCATTTTAGATAGCTGGAGTTGTTTGTATTTGTGTATCTATTAATGTGTAACAACTATAACTATATGTTTACATCACTATACATTCAAATTAGTTGAAAGATAATTTTAGGTATGCCAATAAATAGTTGACTTTATGAAATTTTAAAACGCTTAAAAACAAAGATGGGAAAATGAAATATACAAAAGAGTGTATTGCTTCAAATGGCATATAGCAAAAGCATCGCTAAAAAAAAATCTTAAACAAAGAATTCGGTAATTTAATAGAATAGAATCATGTAAAAACATGGAATTAGGTTGTACAAGTTGTTCCATCTACTTATTTATGTGTGGTGTCTTTGTGCATATTTGGTAGTATACCCATTTTACGAAAATTATTACTTGGTATGTTTTTTAAAGATACAACTTAGAAAAGGTTTGAAGAGGTGAGGGCACACCAGCTGAGGAAGATGCAAGAATAATTATGCTAGATCATTTTTTGTTTGTTGGCCTATTGGATAGAACCAAGATCAATTGGCAAGGCCTACAATTGCTCAAGGTGTGTTTCTTTGCTGTGGTGACGAGTAGTGTACTTGTTGGTGCCAAGCCTAGCGTATCTCTCAAATGAGAAAGGTGGATCAATACAAAGTATTTCAATTTATTTTACACATGAAATAGCTGTAAAAGTCAACCCTTGCCTCTCTTTGGTACCTATGTTTATTGTTGCTCTATCCAATCTTAAGCCCTGTGCTTTATGTATTGTGATTCCCCATGCCATAGTGAGTGGAACTTGTTTTCGAATACCATGAATTATAGCTAGGATGGGGATGTCTCTTGGATGTTGTGGCTCCTAAGGTGGCCCAATGTAATTTTTAAAGTGAACAACAGCATAGTCAGGTGGTTTTGGCAGTTTAGAATCTGGACTGTAGACAATAGCCGTAACAACACCAAGGGATCCATTGATGAGGCTAGCTTGAATCCACAAATTTGTTGTTAGCATCAGATGTCTATTATTGAGCCATCTGAGTAATGCTAATGGCTATTGGTAGATTTAACTATTTGATCATTTTTTGTTGTGAATGCGACCAAGTCATTTGTCGCGAACAAATGTGTAGCAACATTAAAATTTTGTCTTTTTGTGGCTGAGAGCATTTTATTTGTTTGTTTCATAAGGTCTTCCCAATCATCATGGACAACCTCAACATTTGTTATATGAAGAAGGATTTTGTGAAACTTTCGTTGCAAAGGGATATCTCCTTTTTGGTGAAAGATAGTGTCCAAGGTTATTGAAATCATGAAAGTGTGCCACAAAGCTACAACCGATGAGGATTAAGCATAAATACGTGTATGCATGACAGGTGGCAACTGAGCGAGATCACCAACAAGGATCATAGAAACACCACCAAATGGATCTGTTTTCTTATCTGGGAATGCTTGGCATAATTGGCTATCTATTTTCAATAGTAATTTTGGGCCTAGAAAACTCATTTCATTGATCAATATGTACTCAATATACTTAAAATGTTCTTGGAATAATGTCAATTACTTCCCTTGCAAAGTACTCATATCCTTTATGGGAATGTGAAGTGTTGTATGGATTGTAGAGGAACATATGTTGTACGCAGCGAAACCTGTAGGAGCCAATGTGAGCAAGTAGCTATTAGTTCTAGGAAAAGAGGTATTCATTTGTTTTCGAATACAATTTATGAAGAAGGATTTTCCAATGCTAGTTGTCCCTTGAATTATCATGCGGACAGGGGCTTTAGATAAAGGCTACATATGGTGGGTTCAGATTATTTCAAGGGCCAATTGTTGCTTTGGTGAAAGTTGATGGGTTGACATATCTACAGGAAATAATTGAACCATAGCTTGCTCACATTGTGCCTTCACTGATGAGATGAACTGCAAAGCAATATTGTGGAGTTGTTTAGGAACATGGTTTGCATTCCATGGATGGTTCATATCAAAATCCCGCCTACCCAATAGCCGAAGCTGATTTATAGTAAAGTTAGTAGTAGCACCAAGCCAAGAGAAAACTTCCCATTCATATTCATCCATAGAAGGATGACGGTTCAAATCATTAGTATCACTATCATCCTATTCTTCAATTGTGGATGTAATTGAAACTCTATTAACATGCCAAGGATGATAATCAACTATTTTTAAAAGTTTCCAATTTTCTATTATCTATTCTCTTCGAAGACCTATATCTGTTTGTATGTGCCAGAAAGGTTTGTATAGCATAAGTTCAGTCCAAAAAAATATCTCAAATATCTCAGTATCTTCAATAGGAGTAGTCTTGAATAATGGGTAAACAAAGGCAACTGCAGGCTAGAGCCTTGGTTTCCATTTATCCTTTTTGCATTCTTGTGAGTATGTATATAGCTGAACTAAGTCAACAAGGGATAAAACAACTAGCTCTGGAGGCCTTTGAATATAGCAATGAATATAGTTTTTTGGCAACTCTTCATCAGTATCATCTCTATTTATATGCAACTATGTCTTTTTGCAAACATTTAACCAAACGTATCGTTGGCTTGAAGTAAGAAGAGGCAATTTATGTAACATATGACATGTCTTTTGTGTAGAGATGTCATGTTCCAGAAGCATATTCATCATGATTTTTTGGTATGCAACTAGCACTTTATCCTCAACTATATTTGTATTTGAAACTCTTTTCAACATATGTAGATAATTTTCTAATTTTTTCTTAGATTTAGCTACATATTTAGAAATATAATTCAAAAAAATTTGCCTAGAAATAACTGGCTGGAAATAAACATTGGCACGCCAAATTGCAAGCATAGCTAGGCTATGAATATTTAATTGATTATCATTTCTTGCTGGTTTGTAGGATTTGTTAGAGTCAACATTAGATATTAGTATAGAAAGGTACCCTAGAAGTTGCTCTAGCGTAGACAGAAATCCTGTGGTTTTAGACTTGGAGCTTCAATATTTTCATGTTAGGTATTCTTCATGGTCATGATTAAATAATGTCAATTATTAAAATAATTCTCTATAGTCTTCAATTCTTCTATTAATTAAATAATCTTAATTATTTAATTAATTCACATTCTTTATTCTATGCGATTAATTAAATAAATGCTTTTTATTTAATTATGTTATAATCAACCTTATCATTTTTGTTAAAATTAAATAATTGCTTTATTTAATTTACCTTT
>VDFB02203538.1:0-24973 GCA_007258455.2 Sequoia sempervirens
CTTAACTTTTTCTTGATCCTTCTTCCTTCCTGGTTTCAACAGCTTCTCAGGAAGCCCCTTTTTAAGAGGCTTATGCTGCAAGCCTAAGGGTGTAAAAGAAGCCTTCATCTTACTAGTCTCCTCTGCACCTTTCTTAGGAACAAGAATCAAACAATGCACACCAAGCCCCAAAGTGTTATCCTGAGCTAAAGGAGCCCCAACATCAGAGAGTCTGAGTGAGGAATACTAAAAAATGTTTGAGCTATAGGGCTTGTTGATAGGTTTTGATTACAAAGAGGATCATGTTGGTCATCCAAGAGGTGATCAAAAAAGGAGCCATCCACACCTTGCAAGTCAATAGGAAATCCTTCCTCTTGAACCAAGTTCTCGAAAGCATCAAACCTGTTGAACATTTCATCTTCCTATCTCTCCTTTAAGGTTCTCTTCTACCCCTTATTCTTATTATGGGTTTTAACTAGAGCAAATCCTTCCTTGTCTATCTTCATCCCCTGCAAAGGAGCCTTCCCTTTATCCATATTTTGAGATGTTTGTGACAAGCCAGAACCCTTGCCAAAATTATTAACCACTTTGGAACACTTTCGCTGCAGATGACTGTACTCATGATAGATTTGGCAATGAAAGGGAAAAGTCTCATAGTCCAACTGTTGATTCCATGAGGCTAAACCAACACTCATGTCAATTGAGTTTGACAATGGATTACTTAGATCAACACAAACACAAACACAAGCATAAGAGAAAATCTTCTTAGATAGGGTTTGTTGCAATGGACCAATGGGCTTACCAAGCATAAGGGCAATCATCTATAATATATCATTCCTCTAGAATTCCAAAGGAAAATGAGGGAGGCAAACCCAAATCGAAACCCTTTAGGATAGCTCTTCAGTAGAATTGAAACCCCCATGCCAAGGCTTAATAAAAAGACCCACTTGATTGTAGAAATAGGGTCCACCTTCAAAAGCTCGATTTCGATCCTCAATGATGGAAAAGTCCACCAAGAAGAAATTATTAGTAGCCAAAAATATCTCAAATTCACCTGCTAGATTCCAAGTCTTTCAAACCCATGAATCCAAAAAGGGTAGAGAAACCCGCAACCCCAAAAATTTGCAAATTAACACATGATTGTTATAATATTCATCCGCCATGAACTCTGGCTGAATAACCAGAACTAGTCGATTTGATGATCTCTCCAAGCAACCATTTATATTGCACAAACAAGGCCCTCCATTGTGAGATGGTTCACCTCTATAAATATCCATTATCAACAAAGCCCTCACCCCTTGGCACAACCACAAAACACCCAACACAACAAAAGGAAGGTGAGTAGCCCACGGGATAACCCCACCCAGGTGGGCCCAAAGAGCACGTCACCCTACACTCAGTCACAACAAAGAGAATAGAGGACAATGCCACAAAGACTGCACAACTAATAGAAGGGAGTCCAACCAACAAGAACCCACTGTAGGAAAGAGAAGACCACTAGATAGAGATCAAGACAAACAACAAGGAAAAAACCACTGCATCAAGCCCAACATCGATGACCAGACCCAAAGGAAATGAGAAAAAGCAACAACAAGCAATTTTACAATGAATAAACACTCCACCCCCTCAGACTCACAAGCAAAACCCCACTCCCACACAAAAAACACACTAGCAGAACAAATCAAGAGAGAATAGGTGCATGCACCAGCCAGAAGCGGCATGCAACTCAAGCCTCAAAGGTCACGGGATGCCATGCCGAAGCAACAACACAGTCGTACCAACATCCTTCATCAATTTTTTGAGTTTTATATTGAAGGATGCATTGATGAAAATATTCTGAAACTATATTTTGAGAACATTACAACCCTTGAAGAGCTGGTTTCTATTTTAATTTGCTACTAAACTTGTCAAGAATAAGAGTCATAATTGTTTGCCAAATTAATTGTGAGTGTTTGCATGACCAAAAGGCATGTTTGATGGTTTCTAGCTTGTGACAAAAAAAACATTTTCAGGTGGATTGATTACATAGAAAGGTGAGGCGTTCTCCTACAACAATTTTGTAATGAATAGGCTTCCATGCTAAAAATTGAGCTTTGGCCCCATCTTTTGATTTCCAAATAGTAGTGCTCAAGCTGAACCATTTGGACTTGGACCATTTTATATTCCATTTTAGATTTAATTTAAGATGAACTTGAATTGGGGGAAGGATATTAAGGTAAATAAGTTTGAGAAGAAAATTTTCAATATTACAGTCTGGAAACCACCTCCAATCCTTGAAAAATTGCAAGAAATAGGTCGTACATAGTTTTAGTTGCAACTCTAAAAGAACGACATCTTGCACCTTGTGAATGTCGTTGATAAGATCATTGGGCAACTTGAAGTCCTACTTAAGGGTATGTGCAGGAACATGATGGGCCAAAAAGTGGCAATATGATGGGTATGTGGCTGACAACTTTTTTTTACCCAAAATTGATGAAATGAGAAGGGTTTTTAAAGGAGATTCTTAGCTTTCCACCAATATAAATTATGCTTTACTTTGAATTTAATAAGTAATTATTATTCATTTTCTATTCAAATTACGACTAAAGTCCTGATTGATAAACTGATTGAAAAATATTTATAGCTTTCAAATAGTATTATATTTTTTGAATCCAAAACATGCATCACGTTCTATGCTTTGCATACTATAGGATTAAAAAAAGAAAAAATTAATTTCATAAATTTTTGACCAAGTTAAGGTGGTCAGACATACGAGTTTTTTTATATTTTTTAAAAGTTGTAATAAAAAATTCATAATTAATTATTTACTTGGAAAAAAATTATAAAAAAATATTCATCACATCGAGACATGAGTCATCTACTTATATCTAAAATATTATTTAAAAATATTATCATTTTATTATGGTTAGGGTGGTCAAACAGACACCTACTTATTTTTTCCCTAAAATTTAAGAGTACTGCATTGAAATTTCAAAATTTCACCAAATAGATTTCTTTTTTTTAAAACAAACTTAGTAGTTTAAAAACTACATTCAATTTTCTACAGATTCTATCATTACATATTTTTGAAATAATATAGATAACTTATTCAAATTTTTACGTCAAGTTGCCTAACTCTGATTTTTCTATTTTTTTTGTCACTTAAGGGCCTATTTTTTCCATGATGATCATGCACATACCCTTAAGTTGCATGTCACTTTTCCAAGTTAGAGTTGTGAATTCTCAAATGTCCCTAAATTCCTTGATGCCTTTTTTGAATAAGAGTTTGCTATGTAGCTAAGAGATGGTTGCTAAAGGTTGCTCATGAAAGCATATCAATCTATTCCACCAAATAGATGAAGCAGTGAAACTCATCCCATGACTAAGATCTTGTCCTTTCCATTCAAGAAGAGGACAAACATGCTGCTAAGCTTTCCATATTTTAAAAATTATTTGGATGCTTGAGGTTTGAAGTATTTAGCCAATAGGATTTTATCTTTCCACTCAACCTCTTTCCAGGCATTATTAGCTTTGGCTATAGCAATTTTGTGCCTCATAAGAGATTTCCAACGTGTTGCTTCATTAAGAGATCTAGTAATCCATTTAGTAATGAGGCGGATCCCTTGTGTGAGGGGATCAATTACTCCTAAACCCCCTTTGTTTTTTGGTTGGATGCAGTATAACCATGAAGCAATTGAAAGACCTTTTTTGTTATTCCATTTTCCCCATAGAAACCCTTTGATTAACTGAATTAGTTGATTATAATTGCTTTTGGAAGGAAGCCAACATGATGGGATGTAAACATGACTGGCTATGAGGATTTTGTTGGCAATTTGAATGCATCCAACCATAGATAAAAATTTGTTTGACCAAAGTTGGAGCTTTCTTTTTACTTTATTGATGAACCATTTCCATATTTCAACTAAGGAAACTTCTATTCCAAAGGGAATGCTCAGGTATCTTGAAATTACTCCACGATTGTTGAGTTTCCATTGTGGGGGAATCCAAAGAGGTGGATGATCAATTGAAGTCATCCAAAATTAAATTTTATTAAGAGAAAGTTGTAAGCCACTTGCTGAACAAAACAAGTCTAAGACATCCATGGTGTTATAAGTTCTTCAGAGTTTTGAATGGATAATAACCTATCATTAGCAAAATGAGAGTTGAGAGCAACTTCATTTTCAGGTAGAGAGATACCATGAATGAAATTTTGCTTTTTAGCATGAATTAAAAAGTTTCTAAGTGCATCAATTGTGAGAACATAGAGGAAAGGAGCTAAAGGGCAATCTTGTCTTATTGATTGTTCAAGAGGAAAGGCTTGAGTGATTGAACCATTAATAGATAGGCAAGCATTAGCATCAGTATAAAGGAGTTTAAAATGTGAAATAAGCTTAGATCCAAAGCCTAATCATTTGAACATTTTTAATATAAACTGCCACCTAATCCTATCATAAGCTTTGTCAAAATCCAATTTGATAAAGAGAGAGTTTTGTTTTGTTTGTTGGCCATTCAACACCTTCCCAAGGAAACACCAAATTGTCAAAAATGAATCACAACTCTCTCTCAATGGATGGAGATTTTGTCAGTTGCTATATGTACGTATACATAAATCGTATGTATCCAAACATTCAAGATATACCATAGGCACATCGTGTATGCTGGACAAACGTTGCGAAACCTTAGTGGGCTTTGTTAGTTGGATATTCCGTTGCGATTGTCTTTGTGTGAGGTAGATCCCTATTCCTAGGTTTAAATTCAACGAGGACCCATTCTTGTCAGCCATTTCTCCTTTAGTATGCATTCGTGTAGCAGAGCCATACAAGAGAGAAAGAAACTTGGGATCTAAAATTGAAATTAAATATGAATAACTTTGTTTGAAAAGTGGATTAAATTTAGGAAATGATTAGAGTTTTACAACTGGCAAAATTGATTCGAATAAAGTTTTCTTTAGGGTGACTTGTAAGCCAATAACCCCACTGGCTGGGCGTAAAATGTATCAGAACGAGGTTGTCTGGAGACAAATCTCTGCCCTTTCCATGCACCTTCATGCTGCTTTTGAGGTATTCAAAGCTCCGTAACCACGACGGTAGACTTGGTGGGTCCATAGTCAATAGTCATGCAATGTAAGAAGTGCCCGGAAACTTCCATAGAGAGAAAGGGTGAAACGAAACACACACACTCTTTTTTTCCTTAAACCGGATATTAAATGGGAAGGCCAGCATATCAAAATTGTCTGAAGTTTCTTGATTTTCGTCTCTGTCAATAGGTAGAAGATGAGTGATCGCAAACCTTGGGTGTCTGCCTTATCTAAGTTGCTAGGCTATGAGGACGACGGAAGCATCATGGGTGGTTATTATATTCTTGCCGTCCTCCTAACCTTTGTGGGCTTGTCATTTGGGTGTGCAGTTGCAATTGTGTATGTGGGAGCCGACGCCTGGAGAGCATTCAAACAGAGAAAACATTGGGCTCCCGGCGACTCTCTTGTTCTTGGCGCCCTTGCTCTGCAGCTTCTCATGCTCCTCAACAAGCCCTCCTTGGGCTTTTCCTTCAGTGACAGGAGAACCAGTAACCCATTGCAATACTCTTGTGAGTACCTAAATATGATTCACAGTGAATGGATATTGATTTTGACTGGAAGAGTCTCCACCTGCGTCTTGATGGGCTGTTTGTTGCCGGGAGTAGCCCTTCCCCTCTCCACAAATTTGAGAACTGACATGGCAGCGCTCTTCATTAGCTTTGCACTTGTTGCCGTCAATATTATTTCTCACGAGGTATTCATACTTCCTGCAGCTTATAAAATCTCTGGTTATATAGATTCTATAGATTATAGAGATTTTACAGGGTATTCAAATGATCTCATAAATCCCATAACTTATAGATGTTCGACTCCTCCGTCGAATTTAATTTTCATGCAACTGATAAATCTAATAATATTAATATCGATGGTAACTTTAGCTCTTCTTCTAGGCTGTGCTGCTTTAGCTAGTATAGGTATTCATGAAATTGTATCTCGTAAGATACCTCCACTTCTCTCTGCTTTAAAGTTAAGTCCTCATTTGTATCCACCCAAGATCCTGTGGGAAAAAATTGAAGAACAAGTGCTCAAGTCATGGATTGTAGTTCGCACTTCCAATCCTCAATACATAATTTCAAGATCAATTCTCTCATCATCAGTCGCCCTTATCATTACCGTTTGTAATGCACTTCTAGTGTGTGAAATAGCCCGCTGCTCGTACAAAACAAAAGTATTTCCATCAAATTTTTTCCCCTTTTACGTTAACAGCCCAGAAGACATGAATACTTCATCTAAAAATCATATCTTTGTCAGGGATTACATCCAATATTATCATGAAGGGTGTATAAGACCCTCCATATCAATTCCTTTCATCCTTCATTACATGGTAGTCTTTTTAGGTTCCGCAGTTATATATTGCAGATGTGTCACCGCAGCACTATACTACCCCAGAGGCATGCGCTGGAAGTTGTGCAGTGTCAGGGGATATTGGCAAATCGAAGTTTTCTGGTTAAGCCATTTGCTTGCCTTGATAGAAAGCTCCAAAAGGCACAGGTGGGGAATAGCAGGGGAAAGTTACCTCACCAAAGTAATTGTAAGACTCTTGAGAAGCGTGAGATTGTATAGATTATTTCCCCTGATTGTCTGGTTGCAGAAAATTTTGGTTTACTTCAGCAAAGGATGTTGGCTAATATCAGAGCTTTTAGTGGGCTTGGCATCTGAAGGACTTTACAGTTTATATACAGGGAGAGCTCCCGGTGAAACTCAATTGCAACTAGATCCTGCATATGAAAACTATAGAAAAGCTTGTGTAACCATGCAAGGGGAAAATAGTGTTGGGTTATTGATCGCCAACCAAACATCCATTGAAGAACTAAAGAAGCGACTTGGAAAGGGGGAAGAAGAGGGCAAAAAATGTAATGAGTTAATTGCATTGCTCACTGATAAATCTTCGGCAGGTTTCAGCTGCCAAAGACGTCTCACGCCTGGTCTTCTCCTCGGATTGGAAGTGGAGTCAGAATTAAATGTCAGTCAACACTCTTGCAAGATGACCGCAGTCACGATACTGAGTCTCATTTTTGAGCTTTCCGCATTTCTCAATAACCAGGGTGCGCATAAAAATGTGGTAGACAAAGCTATTAAAGCTTGCTCTCAGGCATGGAATATCATGGATGTGGTTGAATATTCTGATAGTGAAGCAGCTGTGCTTATCAAAGCTGCTGACGAATTATTCCAGAAGCTAGTTAAGGAGCGCAAATGGTTGAATCACTGTCTTCCTATGAGCGATTCTGCTGACAAGACTTCGGAAGCTGCGAAAGCTGCTGTAGAAAACATGTTTGAAAGAGGCAAAGAAGTAGCGAATGCATACAATTCAAGAGCGTGGGAGGAGGTAGCAGCAGCTTACAGCTTGTGCAGGCAATGCCGAATTATAATCAATGATTATGAATTCAACACTGTGGAAGGAGTGATGGATGGACTGGAAGGGGTGTTAGCAGATGTGATCGGTTCATGCATTGCCAAGGCAGCACAAGTTGTAGCCGAGGATTGTAAAAAGTGGGCGACCAATTTGGAGGAAGAACGCATTTGGAAAGCTGCAAAAGTTGTTGGAAAAGTGAAGGCCATAACGGAGAAAACTGGGGTGATACTAGAAGCAACCCCACGCTCCGACATTGATCAATCGGCCGCTGGTAATGGGAAGCATTGTTTTAAATGGTACGAAAAATTTCCAACCATGACTTGAGAAGTTTTGGTTTGATTGTCAATTTGTCAGGATTACCATTCGCCCAGTGGTCAAGCCAGAGTCGTTAGACTGAAGTTTCGTCTTGTAGTCGAGGATAAATCGCATTTTCCTCCGGGAAGAACAGTCGTGTAGTACTTAGTCTATATTTTAATGCTTGAAGGAGATTGGATATGTAGTAGACTTGCATATCAAACTAGTTTACAAGTATATTGCTGTCCTGTTACGCGTTTATGTTAAAATTTAAATCTGCAGATGTATTGTGTTGGTGCAAAATCTCAATAAATGTGCATAACACTTTTTTTAACATAAGTATACTCTTCAATTCCAATCTATATGAGAATTATTTAAATGTTAAATTTATATATATTTCTAACTTTTTCTTTCCTTCAATAACAATACGATTCTTGTCTTGTTTTTGATTAACATAAGTTACGCTTTTAGCAGCGTTTGAACTCTCTTACAAAATAAGAATACAACAACAATCACATAAATCAAAACTTCAAACAAAATAGAACTAGATAATCTATAGCTTAAACAATGCTAGACTCCAACTCTTTGGAATCTCATAATCTTAAATCTACAATCTGAATAGGAGAAAACATAGGAACACTCTTCTTTCGCCTTTGAACAACTATCCATAAAATATTATCTTCTTAGTGCATAGACCTAGGGGAAGGGGGCGAGAGGGGTGGAGGTGAGCCGCGAGGGCGGTGGCGGGGGTAAGGAGGTAGGAGGGAGGGGTGGAGGGCGAGTGGATGTTATGCGTCCACAGAGGGCCCAACCATTGGCTTTTCACAACTAGAGGAAATAGGTTGAGAAGTTGGCAAATAATTAACTAAATTAGGACTAGCTGATTATTCACTAAAACTAAATGGAAAATAGAATCAAGTTGTTGAGATACCAAATCATGATTCATAGGAGCCAAAGGAGTCTCACCAAACTTAGAATGTAAAACTATTAGGGTAACTCAAATGCATGTTCAAACTTTTTGAATACATAGTAAGATGGTGGGAAAGAACATTTTTTTTACCAAGTTGAGGATGACTTCCAAATACCATGGGAACAATCTAAAGCCAGGTGGCCCATAATAAAGCAATGTCTACATCAAATTCACTAGAATAAGTCAGTGATTTTTTTAGTGGCTACTATTCGTCAATTCGCTAATAGTTGAAATTTGGGAATCCAAAACTGGCTAATATTTCGAGCTATAACATGACTTGAATCACCACATTTTCACAAAATTTTATTATACTTATTTAAATTGCCAAAGAATTTATTTTATTAAAATTTTAACTCAAAAATTCACCAAATTGTTTGATACATGATTAGATCAGATTTGCCTAAATTTTGATAAATTATCCTAGATATCTATATTAATTCGTCAATAGTATATCATAATTAGTAGTTGCTTTAGGACTAGATTTCTAATCTTTAGTTTGGCACCATTGATTTATAATATAATCTAATGGTCCTTTTTGTATTCCATGAGGTAAAATGTACCCATGATTTGTAATGTTCATGGGGCCCACAAATTTGGGTCTCATGAGCATTATAGATTGTGGGTAAATTTTACCTCATAGAGTACAACGAGGGTAATTATATCAATGATCTAAAAGCAATTTTGAGCCCCATGAGAATTACAGATCGTGGCTACATTTTACCTTGCAAAATACAATGAAGGTCATTATATTATATTTTAAAACAATGGTGGTAAGTAAATATTATAGTATACCCTTTAAACCGATCGATAATTTCCACCCTCTAGCCCCTACTTTTCCATGAGAATTATTTTTAGATTGGATGGATTTTCCATCATAATTAATGTATTTTCTATTATTTTTAAGATTCGCCAAAATTTTCTATTAAATTACAGTAATGTAAAAAAATTCACCAATAAAATTAATATTTTTTTGTTAAAAAGGAAAGATTCGCCAAAATAAATTAATATTTTTTTCTAAAAAATTGAAATATTTGCCAGGATTTTATATCTTTTTTGGGAGGGGTTTCTTAAAGTTATCACTAAAATAAGTGCAAAGGAAGCATGAGTAAATTCCAAATAAGTAGGGTCTACTTTCAAGAAGCTACCCAAAGCATTATCGATGGCCTCATAAGCTAATCTACACTAGAAATATAACATTAGATAAGATATTCTCACCCAAAAAAGGAATTATATTAGTATACTATTTTGGGGGATTAAAAGAGGAAACCAAAGATGAGTTAAGAGAGTGTGCAAATCCCACATTCAACCATCAACAACTAACACAACCGAGTTCTATCATCAAAAGAATCAAAATCCATCACAAAAACCCCCTTCATAAAGGTATATCTATATCTTACCATCAACAAGTGTACTCTAGTGCTTGAAAATCTATTGACGCAAATCTAGAAAAAAAGGCCACACATAGCTAAATCTACAAACTAAACCATTATTTGAATAGTAAACCTCATCACCAATAACTTCCTACCCTTGAATTACTACATTAGCAATAGTAGTAGAGAGAAGTGGCAACTAATTTTCTAGTTTTGATGAAAAGAATTCATAAAAAATCACCTCTACATAGGAAAGAGAAGGCAGTGGCACCACACAATTGGATTGTTTGCACCCACATTCACATCAAGAATGTGAATTCCTCTAGTCAAAGCATCATGCACCTTGGCTCCAAACTCCAAATCAAAAAAATGGTAATTTTAAGTGTTTAGATACATGTACCAAATCTATGTAGGAGTGAAAGCCATCTTTGAGCAAAAGTTTATTCAAAAAATTTGCAACCATTAGGAGTAGGATTAACTTTTTAGAAATAAGTCTAATAAATTATTCATAATGTGAAAATTAAATTTGGTGAAGTGCCTCCCATTAACTACACTTATATAGTTGGTCTAATATAAAATATATATTTGTATAGGTGAAAAACTTGTATTATTGATATTTTTTAATTTGTTTGATTTTATTTCTTTTTGGTTTCTAATGTAATAGCTTAGATTTTAAATGGATTAATTCTATATAAAAAAATTCCTTTATTATAAACTTTAGTCTCCATTCTTTAAGGATTCAAATCCAACCCTTAATCTTTTTATTTTATGCCTCAAATCATAGACATAAATGTGCACCAAAAACTTTTTAGAACCATAAATATTGTCTTGATGCTTTCAAAACTTAAAATTAATTATGTGCTCAATCCAACTTGATCCTAACCAATTAGTACTTGTTGAATTATGTGTAAAATATTTGAATACAAATACTTGGGAGTTGTATAAAAGGATAAAGCCATGCTTTATTTATTGATTTTTAAACACTTGCATCCAAGAGAATTTACAAAGAAATATACAACCATCATCACAAAAGCATATACATTCATAAGAACATATATATGACCATTCTAAATTATTCTTGGTATGTCTCCAAACTTGTTCAAACACCATTGTTTTGATGTTACATAGTGGTGGTTATCCGAGTTGAATCCTACAACACTAGAGAATGCACTTGAAACCTAAACCTAAGGACCAATGTTGATTCAAAATAACAAGGAAATCATGACGAGACTGTTGTGCAGTTTTTGCACACACGCCCCACTTGGAGTGGGGACCCCCCCCCCTTTTTTTGGTGTCTTTGACCTTTGATTTTATTGGATTTATCATTTTGGGGTCTTGGCATGTTAGTTTTGCTGGCTTTGCCCTTGCCTTGGGGTTGCAATTGATTGAAATTGAGTTTTTGGCTAAGTCCGGGTTTTCACCTAGATCCAGGATTTTCCGCCTCTGGCGGATTTTTCCGGCCCTGGTTCCTTGTCCGTCTCTTGCCGGATTCTCTGATTCCGGGTTTTTTCCTAACTTCGGGATTTTCCGGTCCAGTCGGATTTTCCCGGATTCCGTCAAAGTCCCGGTATTCCTGATTTCCCCGGTTTCTGCATTTCCGCGGAATCCGTGTCTCCGCGCATTCTGGGATTCTCCGAAATTCCACTTGGGGCTCGGGTTTCCGGACTTGTCAGAAACGTCTTTTCACGCATTAATGGCTGAGGTACCTTGGTTCAGGCGGGTATAAGGGCAAATTTAGGGCATTTTCTGATTCATTCCAACTTCGATTGCCTCCTTGTTTTCTGCTCCGGTGATTCAGAACTTGCGTTTGAGCTTTGAGGATTGATCTTGGTTTGTTTGCGCGTGAATTGCTTGAGTGTTGCTGCCAGTATCTCGTGGCTTGGACGTGTTGTCACGTGGATTAATTTTCTGAGCTCGATTTCTGCCCGTCTTGGTCCATGGTACGTATTCGTCGCCCTTCCGTTTGCTTGCATGATGATTTGTGGTTTTCTTGTACTGGGCATTGTTGAATTTTGGGGTCGGCTCGTGTTTGACTTTGGGTTTCGTATTTGTTCAGTCAGGCTGATCCGTTTATTATCGAATCCCATCTCTCGTGCCCTATAAGTTCTGTTCGTTCATTTAATTGCATATTTACACTTTCGACAGAATTCTGGGCCGTGTTGCATGTTTGTTTTGAGTGCAGAATGTGTTACCATGCAAATTTAGGGTTTCCTTGGTGTTTCAGTTAACGCAATGATTTGATCTTGTGTTTGAATGACTTTCGCCTCGTTTCGTGTTGGCTTCCCCGTCCTATGAGGATTAGAGGACTTTTAGGTAAAACCCGAACTGATATTTTAACCCTAAAAGCTTGCTCTGATTTTAATGGCGGATATGTGGTTGTTCGATTTAGGGCATCGTCGTTTTGATATGAGATCCTTCCTTTGAGTGCTTCTGAGAGTTGGAACCCTTTACATATTCGAGTCTGGTGATTGTCGTCGGTTTTGGGTTCATTCGAGCTTAGGTATCGGAGATCTTGTGGTCGTTCCTGTTTTGGTGCACGATTTGCCATTTTTCGGGTTTCCGAGGCTGTCGCGGAATTTCCGGTCTCCCGGATTTTCCCGGTTTCCTTTTATTCCGCGGACAGGGTTAATTTCCGGTGCATTTTACGCTGTCCGCGAAAGTCCGTCCCATTCGGATTTTTCCGGATTTCCCGTTTGGTCGCGTTCTTTTGCATATTTCGATGATAGGATTGATGGAATGTTTGCTAATGCCTATTTCTAAATTGCCAATGAGCAAAATTAATGATTTTCCATTGATTTCCAAGCGTATTAATGATTTACATGGCTAAATAGTGCTTTGGCAGCAGGAGTCCGTCTGGGTCGGATTTCTCCGGAATTCCGCCCCGATTGTATTTTCCCAGATTATACGATTTTCCCGGATTATTTGATTTCTCCGGATCTCGGAAGATTGGCAATTGGCATTTGATTTTAATGGATTTATATGATGTATGCTAATCTTTTGGATTGATATGAGCTTAATAATTGAATTCTAACAATGATTCTTGGATTTGCAGGCTGAATCAAGCAAAGCTGCTGCTGGGAAGTCCAAAGGTGGTGCAGGGGCATCTGCAGTTTTCGAGACAGAAAGATTGAGATTGGACATGAAGAGTCAGGTCCCAGAGAGTAAGATATCCTCTGTGTGGGCAGACGTGTCCGATACAAATGTTGGTGCCTGGCGTTATGATGAATTCAAACAAAGAACAGCTGAGAAGGACCAGTCGGCATTGAGGCAAGGGATGATGAACTCAGGGTTGGTACATGTGGCAGGGTTCCCTCCAGCAGTCCAGTGCTACGAGCTGATTTTGGAGTGTGCTAGGCAGTACGCTTTTGACACACAGATGGTAGTTAGTACTTAGGGACGAGTGTTGGCAAATTTCAGTCCAGCCTCCATTGCCCGGGCCTTCAGCATGCCGGATCTCTCTTCGGTCTGCGCCCTAAACATTGACACTACTCGCACATATTACGAGAACGAGCCAGTTAAGGCTCAACAGCTTATCAACTCATGGCTTGAGAAGCCCAAATCTCACCACTCCAAATTGCCCAAACAGTTGCACAGGGTGAAGTTCAGGCCGGATATCTATGACGCCATCACACTATTGAGCAGGGTGGCCAGACTTAAAACTGCCGGGGTATTGGAAAATTGGATGGTCCATGTGATCACCAAGATAGGCCAAGGAACGAATTACCACTGGGCAGGACTTATCAGTGCAGAAATAGATAGGCAACTGAGGAATGTTTTGGAAGGAAAGAAGTTTACCATGTCCTCCTATGTCATATATATACTGGCCATCTCCTATCCCTACAAGGGACTGACTCCGGCAGGAACCATTGGACAAGACATTATCTATGAGGTCTATCCGGAATTGCACCTCGGACATGGAGATTATAGGAGGGCCAATGATGCCTTCACTATGCACATCACCCGGACCCTTCAGAATGCGGAGCACATTAGATTGTCCGATGGGGCTAGGGGGTTGATTAAGAATTACGGGGCCTGGTTCATCCAGTTCCCCACTTTCACTTATCTCCGGATTGATGGATGCCCCGTTGCTCCCTACAGACTGCCCAGGTATCCCACTGACCACATAGTGCTACTGGAGGTCGTAAGACAAATTTGTGAGTTCGATACGGTGGTGAAAAGGGAGAAACATAAAACTGGTTTTGGAGGTGACTTCCCTCTTGGGATTGGCGTGGATGTGATGTGCCCTTCCATTCAATCAGCTCACACTGCAGGTGAGGAATTGGCCGCCTATGGATTCTCTTTCCATTCAAAGAGAATGAATTTTGACATCACCGGAGGGGCACAGAAAAGGGCTACCCGGGAATACAGGCACAAAGAGGACTTGGAGGACTACTGGGTCAACATCAAGGATGACCTTGATGCACGAAGGAAAAGGTATTCCCGGCTGCCAGTAGAGGCAATTAGGCAATACAATGTGAAGCTGATTCTGGATCAGCTGGAAGATGATGGAAAACTAGTCCAGGACCACGTATATGAGCCCATTAAGGATAGGTCAGTAGCAGATATTGATTGGAATGAGCCTGAGGTGACAGAGTTGGAAGGCTTAATGGCTCCAGTGCTAAAATTTACCTTTGCTTGGATCAAACATGAGGTATGGGTGTTGGAAAATGCCAATGTACCCTTCACTTTCGACTTGATGGGGAATCTCAACCCCATGTCCACCTCTGAAGAATCCGGGGAAGAGGACCCCAAAGGGAAGACAGCCAAGGCCTCTCCCTTCAAAATCAAAGTTAGAAGTCCTAAGGGGACTCAACCTGCAGCAAAAAGGAAACCTATCGGCAAACGCAGGTGGAAGACCCTGACTATCAGCAAGTCCTCGGACGAGGAGGAGGCGGAGAAGGCTGAAGAGGAAGATGTTCCTCCACCGCCCAAGAAAGCCAGAACTACAAGGGTGGCGAAGAAGAAAGGCCAAACGACTTCAGAGGATGAACCCCCAATTGTGGATGTGGAAAGCTCTGGAGGGGAGAAGACCAAAGTATACACTAGAAGATCCAGAACTCCTTCCCCAAAGGATGCTGCACAGCCAAAGGATTCTTCTCCAATATTGCCAGCCGCTGAACAGGACAAGCCTGTCTCTCCTCCACAGAGCGTAACAGAACCGGAGAATCCAGATGAGCAGGAAATCAGCGGAGAGGCAGAGCCGTTTAAAGAAGGAGCATTATTCAGTGAGGCTGCCAAGCTCGAGGGAGAGACAGAGGAGAGGCACACTTCTCCCTTGGTACAGTACGAGGATTCTCCAGAGAGTGAGAAGGGCTGTGGATCGCCAGAACCAGAGGAAAGCCTGCCTGCTCGGACTCCATCACCAATGTTTCCGGAATTGGGAATTGAGGAGGCTGTTCAGAGCAAGAAGACCCCTGAGAAGGAAGAAGATGACAAGGAAACAACTGAAGAAGAGGTCGAGGTGACGGTAGTAGAAGAAGAGAAAGCCACAGAGGACCCGGGGAAAACTGATACAGAAGGAATCCGGACAGACCCTATAGCCCCGGACTGGTTAGAAAAGGAAATAGCAAGGAAGAAACAAGTGATAGTCGAGGACACTCCTCTTGACTGGGATGCAATGTTATCCTAGATTGGTAAGGGGAAGAAGAAGAATGCTGCCAGAATAATTTCCCGGGTAGAAAGGGATGAAGTGCACAACCGTGTGGTCCACATCGCCACCCCTGTTGCAGATAAAACAAGAGATGAGGTAGCAGGCCAGGATTACAGTGTCCAAACCATTAACCTTGGGCCGGCCTCCCTAGAACAAGACATTGAGGAATTCGAGGGGTCAAGTGCTGTAATTGTAGACAGATTGAAGAGGGAGACCCAGACAAAGCGAGAATTGAAAAGGGAAAATGAAAGGTTGAGGAAAAGCTTAGAAGAGGTCATGAAACCTCTACGGTCCCTCCATCCGTCCTCCTCTTCTACTCCCGGATTTCTGCCGAAGGAAACGATCTCTGGCATAGAAAAGATGAAGGCCTCCACACAAGCTGCCACAGACTGGTTGATGAGTGTTCGGACGCAAGGAGATGAAGCTATTAAGGAGATCCTGTCTATTGGCAAGGATGCAGTCCGAGGAAAAGAGCTGATGGAAAGCATCCTTTCTCAGGATAAGAATGATGTCGATTCCCTGCTGCAGAAGACAAAGATTATTCTAGGGCATGGCAGGGAACAGTTGGGCAAGGATGGAATTCTCCCCTCCACCAGATTGGATGAACCATGGGAATGGTTCGAGGCATTACAGATCAGGCAAGGAGGCCTGAAAAAGATACAGAAATGAAGAAAAACCATTGATGCCGACCTTACCGCAATCTATGATGGTTGCATTGCATTTTTTGAAGTAATGACAGGGAGGAATAAGATGGCTCCTAAGTATCTAAGTTTGGATCAATTGAAGGAATGGTGGCATGAGGTTTATGCCCCGGATTCTGATGAGGTTGTCACTGGCCATATGCTTGATGATGCATCTACATATTTGGCAGTGATGGATAGATACCTGACCAGCAGAAAGGATTGGAAGAAAACCATTGAGCGGTCCAATGAAGGGATTGATTCGATTAAATGCCGGCTCAAAGTTTTGCCATTGCCACCTGTTGCTGAGCTGGAGGGAGTTTTCTCGAAGGTCCAAGGGTCACCAGCGCGGAGGAAAGACAAAGGAAGCAGCGGTTAATGTTTACCTCGAGATTTGTGCTTCCCTATTATCATAGGGCATGCATTGGACCGGACTTCCTTGGGGACTGTGCCTTGGCCGACTTGGATGATGGCATTAAATGTGTGCCTTAGTTTGTTTCCTTGGCCGACCTGTTTTGGCGGGTTTGATTATTTTGTAAAAATGTTTGGCTGGGCCGACATTTTTTGGGGGAAAATTTGATAAATAGGCATTCTTGCCTCATTGTAAGGGTTCAGTTCAGAAGATTTTGATAGTAGGGATTAGCAAGAGCAATAGTTAGAGTTTTAGAATTTCTTGAAGCAAACATCATATTCAGAACAGTTGAATTGTTGCAGCATTTGATGATTAATACAATTGAAGGCATTGTGGTTTTCCTGGTGAAATCCTTTGTGTTATCTCATCTCGCATGTTTCTTTTGTTCTATCTTTTACATTGCTTGAAGATCTAGGGTTTAATGTTCAAAAATAAATTAGTTTAGTTGGATAAATGGTGTATGTGATTTCATATTTGGAATGTCGGTAGCTATCTTTGGTCTATACTCCCAGTAACTATCTGATTGTAGTAGGCTGGTGCAGTCAACCTGGACCATATATTCAAATGTGCTTAAGTTCGGTTGTAGATGCAAGTCTATGATTTGAAAATTTGTATTCCTCAGAAGATTGCACTGTTCCTGTAGGATTGCTTTGTGGGTCAAACAGGAATTGGTTATTTGAGATAGGTCCATTCCAGATATATGTCATTTGCAGTGCTTGTCCTTTTAGTAATTTAGATTTTATTACCTTTCCTTGCATCCCTATCTTTTGCAATTTCTTTATTATTCGGTTAGACTTAGGATTCAAGATCATCATATTGTCAGATCTGATAAATTGAAAGGGTTCAGTTTGCTTGTAGTAAGGTCCGATTGTGATTACCAGCAATTTCACATTTCATCTGAGTTGTTTTATGCATTGTTATGACCTAACACCCGAGAGACCTTGGGGTGATTTTCAGTAATTCATTATTGGAGATTATCTTTCAAGAGAGATAGAATTTTGTATTCTGTCTGAGTTGTTGCTGTGCAGAAAACACCATCAACAGATTGGCGCTAGAAGGAGGGCCTGAATGAGCACACTGGATCGTTTCTTGAATGCCATCTCTCCAGAGAGATTTAGGAGAAATACCAGATCCACCACCAGAGAGGAAGATTTAGAGGAACTTCAATTTCCCAATAGGTCAAGAAGGACTAGAGGGAGAGGAGAATCATCATCGCCCGCTCCATCACCAACATCATCCACATCCTCATATAGGGGAGTATCATCATTACCTATCCCTTCACCA
The DNA here is from genome assembly GCA_007258455.2 of Sequoia sempervirens. NCBI lineage: Eukaryota > Viridiplantae > Streptophyta > Pinopsida > Cupressales > Cupressaceae > Sequoia > Sequoia sempervirens. Next base: position 18,049 of record VDFB02203538.1, read on the forward strand.
ACATCGTCCATATCTTCTCACCCTGAGGTTGAAGCAATACCCGTTCCTGAAGAGGTTCCCCTTTGACAGCCCCAACCTGCCATTAACCAACCACAACCTCCACCCCCGCTCTTACCAATGGCTTTCCTTGCCAATAATCCGTCACCTTTGTCCTTCGGTGCTTATAATGTAATGCCCAAAAATCCTGAGCATTTCTGCTCGAAATTCCATGTGAATGACCCGAACAGAACTGCAGAAGAACACATAAGGATTTTCCAAACTTGCCTTAAAGACAGAGGAATTGTTCATGAAGATGTTGCTTGTAGGTTATTTCCTTATTCCCTGGGTGAAGAAGCCTTTTATTGGTACAACCATCTCCCTGCTGGCTCAATTCAGAATTGGAGTGACCTTGAAAAGACCTTTCTGCAAAAGTTCCGAATACCCATCAGTGCTAATGAGCTATACCTGCAATTTATCAAAGTCAAGAGAGAAGTCAACGAACCCATAGCCAGTTTCAATAATAGATTCCACCGTGCGTTCACCAGATTGCAAGACCCATATGTCCTAGATGATGGTACTGCCCTGGGAGTATATTATGAAGCTCTGGATAGTCTAACGGCAACCTTTCTGAAATGGAGACCTAACCCTCCAGCCACCTTGACAGATGCTTATACGGAGGCTGTCAAGCTTAGCACAGACTTGAGACAGCACTTGACGGGCCATTGCCTTCTCTGGGACCAGTTGCACATCCCAACCAGATTCAGGCAGTAAATCAAGCTCTCACCAATCATACCCCAATTATGAACCCAGTTCCCCAATTACCCATAGTACCACACCCTGGTCATCCCATGAACCAAATCTCTCCTATGACAAACTTTCCTCAACAACAAGTGAACCAACCCATGTATCAGTCACAGCAGAATAGCTTCCCTGCTTACTTGCAGAATTCTGAGGTGCTGCACCAGTCTTTGGGATCTGCCACAGTGCCTATTCCCCCTCAGAGTAACCCGAACCAGATCCCTTACCAAGATCCTAATAGGGAGAGAATTGATGAAATGGCTGAACAAATCAAGAAGTTAAATCTGGAAGTGACTTACCTGAGAAATCAGAATAGTTAGTTGCAAGCTGCTCAGAAGGGAATGCAATCTAATCAGAACAGGGAGTTCTCACAAGGACATAACTTTGACAAGGGACAGTGTAATGACAGAGGGTTCTACAATGATAGGGGATATAACCAGGATAGGGGTTACAACAATGACAGAGGTTTCAATAATGAAAGGAGGCAGAGTTTTGATAGAGGCCAAGGAAGTGGATCAGGATTTGATAAAAGGCCACCACAAGGACAAAACAAAACTTGGAATACAGGGCCTAATAATGGAGGAGTTCCTACTCCATTGGATCAGCCAGCCAATCAAGTTGTTAATCAATCTGTGAACAAACCAGTTAGCCAGGATAAACCTCCTAACGGTGTATATTTGGCAGAGGCAGCCCTATCAGGATGGTGCAGACTCCATAAGACAAGCCAGCATTCAGAGTTGGAATGTCCAGAATTTCAAACTGCAACCTCCATTTTTCAGTATGAGGTGGAAAATAACACTAATGGACAGGAGATTGTCCCTTCTAACTCCTATGATTCTCCTGTGCTGGTATTGAACCATGCTCCTTTTCCAGCCAGCAAGGAAAATATGCCAGAAGAACCCGATTCCCGTGATGAAATAGATCAGATTTGTAATGGAGATGAGGTGGCCAGGTTGTTTGACGAAGGAAATATAAATGACAATGGTCCCTTGGATCAGGACGAAGCTTATGTTGAAGAAGTTCAGATGTTTCAGAGACAGGGATTGAGGGATATGCCTCACAGACGCCCACAGCCTGGAGGGCCCTTCACCACTTCCATTCCTCCCAATAACTTTAGTACCCCTCCAGATCCTAATGCGAGCAATAATCCGTCTTATCCACAGGTTTCCAAGCAGTACCTTTCAAAAGATAGACAACCTCAAGCAGAACCATAGAAGGAAAGGTCTGTTCAAGCAAGCGGGGATAAGGCAGTGGAGTCACCTAAGGAGGTCTCCACTAACATGAGTGAAGAACAGATGGCTTCGTATGTCGCGGAGGAATTCAAGAAATTAAAGGTAAACCTTTCTGCTTTTGAATTGTTGAGGTTTCTTGCAATTAGAAAGGCTGTCTTGGGTACTTACGATGCAAATTCAAAGACATCGGACAAATCTTCTGGTGAGCATATCAGCCAGACCTCCAGTTTTCAGCCTGTGAACACCCAAAGTCAGACACAGAATAGGACTAATCCACCCCCTGGAGATAGAGGAAAAGAAAAGGATAGAACTCAAGTGGCTCAGGTAGATACCCAGCCTACCTTGTTTCAAGGGAAGATGGAGACTCCACCATTTCTGATATCAGTCTGAATCTTTGGTAAGAACCTTCACAATTGTTTGTTAGATTCTGGTGCGTCTACCAACGTGATGCCCCTTGGAGTTTGTAGGGCTCTAGGAATTACACCTGCTGATTCCCAGAAAAAGGTCACTCAGTTGGACAGAACCGAATTGAGTGTAGTAGGGGAACTCAACATGATCCAGATGCAGATAGCCTCTGATCCAAGAATCCAGCAGGTTATTAACATTCAAGTGGCTGATATTCCTGATGCATACGATTTAATTCTAGGACGAGAGTTCACCAAAACCCTGAATGGGTATGTGTCCACTGATCACTCTCATATGTGGCTTCCCTGGAAGGGAGTGCCTAATCAGATAAGGATTGAGAGGGAGCCTAGAATGAAGTACATGATAACATAATACCAAAAGACTTCGACCGAGGTTCTCATATCAGAAGCTGGAATGAGAAACTACTTGCTATCCGCCCCATATGAAGAATCAGATGTAGAAGAGGTGCTAATGTTGCATACGATACCAGTGGACGCTGAAACAGGGTCAAGTCTTGTTGGGGTCCTAACAGAATCAGTTGAGGAAGAAGGAGAACCCGAGGATAGACAAATTAGCTTACTGGACAATTTCCAAGATTTCATCAAGTAATGCGCGGAGAATCAAACTCACTTAGGAAAGAAGACAAGTTTTAAGGAGTTACTCTTGCCAAACTGGTGCAGAGTCCACAATGCTTCTCACTCAGAATTGGAGTGTTGCTTGTGTCAGACAGCAGTGGAAGAAGTGTACAAAAGCATAAATCCATCTCCGGTAGCTAGCACAGATGAACAGAATCTGCAAGCAAAGTATGAAAATCAGAAACCTGCTGTGGCTGAGGAAACCTTTAATACTGACAAGCCAAAAGACAAAATGAAGAAAACCACCACTGCGGAATACTGGACTCTCAAGTTTGATGGATCGAAGTCCAAGCAAGGGGATGGAGCTGGATTTGAATTGATAAGTCCCAAAGGTAAGAGTTTCTTCGCAGCTCATAGACTCCAATTTCATTGTACAAATAATGTGGCTGAATATGAAGCTTTAATTCATGGACTCCTTATGGCACTCAAGAAAAAGTTCAAGGTCCTACAAGTTTTTGGTGACTCAGAATTAGTGGTCAAACAAGTAAGAAAGCAGTATGCCTGTCACGACAAGAGGATGACCAACTATAGGCATAGAGTTTGGGACCTCATCGAGGGGTTCGACGCTTTTAATATCCAATTGATCCCAAGGAAGAAGAATCAAACTGCTGATTCTCTACCTCAAGCGGCCAGTACTTTGCAACCAGTGTCCCTATCAGGATTGAAGAAGTTTACTGTTGAATTAACTCCTGTCCCGTCAGTCCCTGACAATGTGACTAACTTTCAAGTGTTTGAGGATGATAAACATATCCTTGACTTTATCACAAACACGGATGTTTTTGCTTCACAGATCATTGATGAAACAGAACCTCAAGAAGCAGAATTGGATCTGGAAGGTGTGCTAAATTTGAAGTCCAATACTATTCCGAGGGGAATGGTACAGCTGGAGAGGATTTTCGATATGGACAAAATCAGAGACCAGGAACAGGAATCTAAGAAAGAGTCTATCAGTGGGCAGTGTGACACTCACAATGTGGGCACTAAAGATGCTGTGAAAAATGTTTTCATTGGTAAAGTGTGTACTCCTGAAGAAAGACAGGGAATAATCAGAGCCCTATACGACTTTCCAGACATAGTGGCCTGGGGTTATGAAGACTTGAAGACTTATGATACATCCATCATAACTCACACTATACCTCTCAAGCCAGGTGCTAAGCCTTTTAGACAGAGGCAGAGACCTATTAATGCGCTGTTGGAGCCACTCATACAGAAGGAAGTTCAGAAACTGCTGTCCGCTAGAATTATATTTCCTGTTAGGCATTCTACTTGGGTGGCAAATCTAGTTCCAGTAAGAAAGAAGAATGGTGAAATTAGGCTCTGTGTTGACTTCAGAAATCTGAACAGGTCATCTGAAAAGGATAATTATCCAGTTCCCTCGTTGGATGAAGTGTTACAAGTGGTTAATGGATCGCAGATGATGTCCTTTCTGGACGGCTATTCAGGATATAATCAGGTGATGGTCCAGTATGAGGACAGACACAAGACTGCCTTTACAACTAAGTGGGGAACTTTCGCCTACAGGAGGATGCCATTTGGGCTTATCAATGCAGGAGCCACGTTTCAACGAGCTATGGATATCGCTTTCAAGGACATCATAGGAAAGTGCATTATCATTTACATGGATGATCTGACTGTTTTCTCCAAAAACAGAGGGGATCATATCTCAGATCTGCGTAAAGTGTTCCAGAAGTGCAGGGAATTCGGCATCTCTTTGAATCCCAAGAAGTGTATCTTCGGAGTTACAGAAGGCAAACTGCTGGGCCATGTGATATCAGAGAAAGGCATTGCTATAGATCCAGAGAGAGTGGAAGCCATCCTAAAAATTCAACCGCCTGCCAGTAAGAAAGAGATGAAATCTTTCTTTGGTAAGATTAATTTTGTTAGGAAATTCATTACTGGATTTGCTGAGATTATCAAGCCACTAAATGCCATGTTAAAACAAGATGCCAAGATAGAGTGGACTGCAGAAGCGAAGGAGTCCTTTGCAGAGATTAAGAGAGCCATTGCTGATGCTCCAGTGTTGGTGAGTCCAGATTATAGTAAACCGTTCTATATTTATTCCTTTGCTTCAGACCACTCATGTGCTGGAATGCTGACACAAAAGTCTGATGAGGGGAATGAGCATCCCATCGCTTTCATGAGCACGCCATTGAAGGATGCTGAGTTGAAATACCCATGTGTGGAGAAGCAGGCATATGCCCTTGTTCGAGGAGTAAAGAAATTTAGGCACTATATCCTCAGAAACAAGGTGTTTGCAATTGTTCCTGATTCTGCAGTTAAGTTATTGCTGATGCAGAATGAGTTAGGGGAGCGCAGAGCTAAATGGGTAACCATGCTTCAGGAGTATGACATTGAGATCCAGCCCATGAGGCTGGTAAGAGGACAGGGACTCACCCAGACCATGGCAGAGATAGGCCCTGAATTGTCTGTCTGTAACTATGATGTTGGAGCGGTTTCCCCTGATGGCTGGTATGATGATATAGTTTATTATTTGCTGAATCAGCGAGCTCCTAGTCATCTTAATGCAGTACAGAGGCGAGCCTTGAGACTGAAAAGTGATGGTTTCATGCTGAAAGGAGCTGTCCTATACAAGAAGAACCACGAAGGTATTTATTTGAGGTGCCTCGGGAGGCAGGAGTCTGAGAGAGTAATAAATGAGTTTCATGAAAAATATGGCACTGGTCATGGTTCTGCCATTGCCACTGCGAATCAAATCTTGAGGGCAGGGTACTACTGGCCTACTTTGTTCAAGGATGTTCATCAACATGTACGGACCTGTCACATTTGCCAGACTGCAGCAACAAGAGAAAGGTGTGCAACACTTCCGCTCCAGTCTGTTATTGAGGTAAAACCTTTTGCTCAATGGGGTATGGATTTCATCGGCCCCATCAATCCACCATCTTCTGCTGGACACAGGTATATCCTCACCATTACTGATTACTTTACAAGGTGGACTGAAGCATTTGCTTGTAGGCAGTGTACATCAGAGGTAGTAATCGATTTCTTAGAATCTTCCATTCTCAATCAGTTTGGATGTCCTTTTGCTGTTGTGTGTGATAATGGTCCCGCCTTTGCATCCTTGAAATTCTCAAACTGGGATTTTGATCATGGCATTGTTGTTAAGTTTGCATCTAATTATTATCCCCAGGGGAATGGTCTAGCTGAATCCTCTAATAAGAACCTGTTGACTGTTATCCGAAAACTGTTAGAGAGGAACCCAAAGGATTGGCATACCCAGCTTAGGTTTGCTCTTTGGGCCGATCGTACTCGGGTTAAGTCCTCCATTGGTACCTCTCCTTATCATTTAGTGTACGGTCTGGAACCAGTTTTCCCTATCCAGCTTAAAATCCCAACTCTGCAGTTTATCAACCAGTTTTATGATGAGGGTGATAGAAGGGAAGCGAGATTAGCTGAATTGTTGCATCTTGAGGAAAAATGGGATAATGCCCTTGAAAGATTCGCCAAACACCAGGGGGTAGTCAAGCGATGGTTTGATAGGAGAGCTAAAGTCAAAGCCTTTAGGATTTCTGACCTTGTCCTGTATTGGGATAAGCCGCATGATCAGAAAGGTAGCCATGGTAAGTTTGATAGATTATGGCTTGGTCCTTACCAGATTGCTGAAATTCTAGGAGATAATGCCTTCCGTTTGAGAACTCTCACGGGAGAAGACATACCACTGCCTGTTAATGGGCAGTATCTTAAACATTATTTCCAGTCTTGAGCTGTTCTCGGCTCTTTGCCCTGTAAATAGTTAGTTAGGTTGCTCTCTTTGCTTGCTTTGCTTGTTTGGGTTGGGGTAGGTTTCCCTTTCGCTATGCTGGTTTCGTTTGGTTAGAGTAGGTTTGCTTTGGTTTGTTGGTTTTGCTTTGCGTTGCT
>VDFB02203539.1:0-17844 GCA_007258455.2 Sequoia sempervirens
ATTTTTTTGTTAATAAAAACTATTGAATGGACGACATACATTAAATTAATGATATATTGTAAATATGAACCGTTCATCATTAGTTCTCAATTATGATGGTAGATATTTTATTGGCATGCCTTACCCTAAAAGGTAACCCTATTTTATGAGGGCATTGTATTATGACTGAGGATTATGATGTATTATGAGAGTCTGATAGTGATCGTGTTATCTTTGGATCTTTGATTGGTGATAATCCTATGAGAAGCTTGCTCTGTAAGTATATTATAATCTTTGTGATTTATGAATAATATATTAGGTGACTTTTAGAGTGTGGGGTTTTTCTTTGGAAAGGGTTTTCCCCACTTAAATCACTATGATGTGGTATGAATGATATTTATATTTATTTTTGTTTAAGTTTTTGTAATTGGAAAAGATCTATAAATATTTGCTTTATTCTCCTCTAAATATTAGTGTAGGAAGTTATTTTGTTGCCTTAGCTTCCTTACAAGTGGTATCAAAGCCTAATCACCTTTGGTTTCAGTTGTGGGTTGTTGGGTTTTTTGAACTTATAGTGTAGTAAAATATACTCCCTTGTAGGTGATAGTACAATTTCATGCTTAGTTTGGACTTATTTTAGTGACCTTACATTTGTGCATTTTAACCTTTCCTAAATAGGCCCTAATTTCCTTTATTATGCATCCCAAGGCCTATTTTTATCATTTTTTGGCACTGAAACACACACTGAATAAATGAATTCAAACATAAATCTACCTTGGATCATGTGTGTCCTAGACTTATAGGCCAGAGGGCAAATGGGTCCCCTTTAAGTTCCAAGACCCATTTTAAATAAGTTTTTGGTAGTATTTTATTGATTCAAATTCAACTTACAATTGTTGTATTTGGGGATCTAATACCCGAGAAATTAGATAAATACCTGCAAAAGTCTAGTCTTTTCATCAATTAAAAACTAGAACATATGAAAGAGTATTCAAGCAAGCAAAATTCAGAGTCTTGAAGCAACATTGTTTGTAATTGCAGGTCTTCAAGTCCATTTGTAGATTTTGATCAAGAAGGTTGATGCCAATAGAAGGACATGATGGATTCTAGGTGTGCGAGATGCATTTGGCCATTTCCTTTAACCTAATGACTTATTTCCTAGTTTTCTTATCCTTAAGCTTTATTCTACTAGAAACCTACAACAAGGTATCATTGTATTTTAGATTTATTTGGGGTGTTTTGACTTCTCCCTAAGTGAATATTGTCATTGTCATATAAGAACCATACTCTAACACACTTGAGTAGGGTTTCTTTGCATGTTAGCTCATAATAACCTTAGATGCACTTAAGGTTAGGGCTCACATACTGTCATTTATTAGATTTTTGTCTTTTATCAAGGTTTAATTACCAAACTTGGGGTTTAACCAAGGCCAAACCCCATACAAAAAAACAAACATTTTCTATTTATAGATTTATTGCAGATCAAAATTCATAAATGAAGATTTGCAAGTACAAGAGTAGAGTGTGGATAAAGGGATACAACTTCAGTTTTTTATAATTTTGGAAAGGACTACCAAGACCCATTCACCCTAGGGTGATCATATCCTTCAACAGAGCTCAAAACCAACCTTTTGTGATAGGTGCATGTGTCCTAACCCTTCACATATCTTCCTACAAATTGTGATTTTGGTTTTTATACATTCAAGATTTTTCATTTTAGGTATTAGGTCTTATAATTCATTTAGTTTGAACATTGCAAGTCATTTTAATTTGGTTTTAGATCTATCCTTTTCTCTTAAGGACTGACATCCAAGTTTGATTGACTCACCATTGAGGTTGAAAGTCATTCTTTACACCTTGTGATCTCTTTCCTAATGAAATTCCCTGGTGCTGATTAATTTTCACTAGAGAAACACTCTTTGAAACACAAGGAATCCTCTTTTCCTTTAAGACATTTTATAACTGTCCAGATTTTATGGGAGCTGTGTAGGAAGATAGAATCTCAGATCTTGTTGTAGTAATTTCTTTTCGGATGGTGGTCATGAGTATTAGAAAAATAGGAGGGTGATAAATTTTATGGGAAAACAATTTTGAGATGTGACCAACATGTGACATGCTTCTATTAGATCGAGATGTCGTTGGACAGGAACGTTTCACAGCCTACATCCTACTTTGGCTACCCCCATACAGATGTTATAGACAATGTTTCTAAGGGTCTGAACCTGCATTTGTGCTTGGCATCTTTTGTTTTAATTAAATGTCCAGAAGAGACTCAAATGTGTAAAATCCATGAAGAAACTTGGTAGATTTACCAAAACCAAATCTTGAAGTGAACAAGATTTTCTTGAGTATAACGTATTCCTTGAGGAATGAAGAGAGGGATGAATTTCATATACCAATCAACTGGTCAATATGCTGAAGTGGGTCTGTTCATAATTAGTTGTGGCCAAAATGGACAGAGAGAAATCTGCCTTGGTCTTGCTTTGTTCTTTGCACTCGATTCATGGGATTCTCTCATTATGGTGGAAATTCCCATTGCAATATCCCATGCCATATGGCATAAATTCTTTTAAGTGTCACTCAAATTCTATAGAATATTTTTTTAAAAAAAATGCGCCTCAACATACCTTTTCCCCTCATAAATTCATATTTTTATAAATTAAAATTTCACTCACTAATGGTCTAGCAACATCCAATCATTGATACTCATTATTCACTCAGTTTGATATTCGTGGACATGTGCTTACTACATTTATCTCTTACGCCTTCTTCGCTCTAAAGATCTTTGCTCACTATTTACAAAGGTAAAAATAAACTTTTTACCTTTTACCCTATCCCATATTTATATACTCCCCCCCCCCAATTTTCACCCATTCATTTTATTTTACCCTAGTTCCTAGTTCTCCTTTTGAGAGACTAGCCAACTCTTGTAAACATTCTTTCTCTCTTAACAGGGCATCCATAACCTATTTTATAGTCATGTTTCCTCTAGGGGTTTCTACTTTCTCCTCAGGTACTTTAATGAGTCTTCGTCTCCTTTTGTGAGTCTCATCAGTAGTAGACTTGGTTAATCTTGATTTCTTGGGTGGAATTTTCTTTTTCCCTGCGATTGTAGGAACTTCAGCTTCTACGGCTGTAGGAAACTCAACTTCCACATTTTTTTGCTTCCTAGGGCTAGGGTTTATTTTCACTGGCTCTTCCTTCTTAGCCTTTTCTTTGCTACCCTCTGCTTCACTTATTTTTGCTTTTTATTGCCTAGTAGCAACTCTAGTGCATGGTGTGTTTTTAGGAGGAATATTAATGTCAGGGTTTGAAGATGAACTCTCCTCATCCATGTGTTCAGAGTAAGAAGAAATGGCTTTGGCTGTAGGAGGGTTTGCACTGGATGATGCTCCAGAAGTTGAAGCTCTAGGAGTGGTTTTAATAACCCTCTCACCTCTAGTAACCTTATGAGTTAAAGGTTGAACTTTAGGGTTTACATCTCTCAATCTGAACTGATCAATTCTCACAAATTCTTCCCATGACATACCAGAAAATGCTTGCAAATATTTTTCAACTAAAATTTTTATCAAACAATGATGGGAGATAGAATTATCCCTACCTTTTTGCATCTCGATTGCCATAATTGTAAGGAGGTTGTACAACACATTGGGCACGCTCATTCTTCTTCCATGCCTTATATGGTTCAGAAGCTTGAAATGCACATAATGGAGGCATGATTGGCGGCCTTCACAAGTGATATATTTGACAATGTGGACAACAACTTGTTTCCATGGTTCTAGAAAATAATTCTTCCTTGTTCCCTGCTTATCTACAACCAATGGAGGTTCATTGGGTTCAGTGAATTCAGCCCTAGCTGACCTTGCATCTCTAGAAGTAGGTTATGGCTCTCCATCGACAGGCAAACCCGTTACCTCTGCAATTCTCTCTTGAGTAGCTATCACCTCTAATCCTTTTACCATTGCCTTCCCCTTAGAGAATGTCTGTGTAAATTCTAGCGCAGTGTCCTCATTGTAGCTGTCAAGTTTCAGGAAATAATCTAGCCATCCACAATTCCTGAACTCGGCCAGAGAAAGTGCATCCTACAGTACCACATCATGAACCATGGGTTCATTCCTAATTAGCTAACCTCCCATTGTTTCAACTACCCGCAATCAAACAAGCACTTCTGCAAAATTTCCTTTCATACAATCTTTCTTTAAAAACCCAATTCCTTTAGCTTCCTGCAACTCTTCTTCAATGCTAACACCAATGTCATGTGACTTTTTAATTTACTTTTGTGGCGCTATTAAAATTATGACTAAGGCAACAAAGAAACATAAATGAAGGGTATCATCAAGAAAAATAACAACAATTCAATGTCTTATCACACATACAAGCTGTCATTTCAAATTCAAATTTGCTGACATGTATGACACATGGACATGACATGTATGACACATGGACATGAAATGTATGACACGTGGACATATGGGTTCACATTCCCCCCAACCTAAATTAGAGTGTGTGTCCTCACAAGTTGGGATATAATTATGATTCGACAGGGCAGAGTACAAATATGTGCTATGAGAAAAATCAACATTAATATACAGTAGTTAAAATGAATGCATTTAAGATAATTAAAAGATAAAAAATTGTAACACACGCACCTAAAAATTTGTAGCATCAGTTGCAATAAATTTGGAAGGAAGTACAAGTTACTTGGAAAGTACTGTTGATCAATTAATTGAAGTGCCGATGGAATGAAGTGACGGTGAAGTGAAGTGATGGTGGAGCTCTAGAAGATAGAAAAAGGTGGAGATGGATGGGCGGATGAATTGATGAAGAAGTTGACTCCCACGAAAGTGGAAGTCTTTATTATGATAGATTACGTACCTTGATTATCCAAAAGAAGGGACATTAGGTCCACTTCCTTTGGCTGTAAGAAGTTTGGAGGCTTGGCATTGAGAAAATTGTTGCATGAATTCTTGCTTGGAAGCTGGTTTATGATATAACCTAAGGTGGCGACCGTTGAAAAGTAGCTTGAATCTAACAAGGTCAATGGTTGTGAGTTGAACAACACCATTGGAGAATACTTCAACAATTTCATATGGTCCTAACCACCTTGTCTATAGCTTTCCTGCATTATCTTGATACTTGGGGTCATAAAGGAGTGCCCAATCACCTGGTTGGAACTTCTTGTCCTTTATGAATTTGCCATGCCATTTGATTCTTTGATTTTGCACTATCTCTGTATGATGAAGGATTGACTTTCTCATTTCATCCAAGGCATTCAGTTGCATGATTTTGTCCTTTTGTGCTTCGGATATGTCTATCCCAAGATCAAGTGCAGTTTTTGAGATTTTTATGCTCAAACTCTATGGGCATCATGGTTGTCTTTCCGTACAACAATTCAAAAGGAGTGAAAATAGTGGTTATCTTCCAACTAGTTCTATAGGCCCAAATAGCTTCTAGCAGCCTATTTTCCCAATCCTTCCTATGAATAGCCACTGTTTTGGTCAAAATGGCCTCAATTTCCCTATTGGTCACGTTAGACTTCCCATTGGCTTGAGGGTGATAGGGGGTAGATTTCCTATGCCTTATATTATATTCATTGACTAATGATGTAACAAGGGTTGATGTAAATTGAGCCCCTTGATATGTCACAATCTCTCTAGGAACCCCATAACATGTAAAAATATCTTCATAGAGGAACTCTACAACCTTATTGTCTCTGGCATGTTTAATAGCTTTAACCTCAACCCACTTGGTCACATAGTCAATGCAAACCAAGTTATAGGATTTTCCATTTGATGGTGGATCAATTAGACCCACAAAATCAAGTCCCCATTTGTCAAAGGTGTGATGACCACCCGAGGGTATAGGGGGTATAGAGGCATCTCATCAAATTTAGTTGGTCAACCCATTCTCTGAAATCTATCACACTTCATAGTATACTTGTTTGCATCTTTGTCAAGTGTGGGCCAATAGTATCACGTATTAAGAATCTTCATTGTTGTCCTTTTAGCTACAAAGTACCCTCCACAAGGTTCATTGCGACATGCATGCAGTATATCATGTCTCATCCCCTCTTACACATATCCTCATCACATGATCTGGTCCAGTATAGAATAAGCATCCTACAATCCATGAGAAAGGAAAAATTTTCTCAATGAGAACCCTTCTCTCTCTTGGAGAGAAATGAGGATGAACTCTCCCTGTAACCAAATAATTGGCTATATCTGTATACCAAGGTGTGTGCACACTGATGGAAAATAAATGTTCATCAAGGAAGAATTCATCAATGAATTGAGTGTCATCTGATGTAGTCAATCTAGAGAGAAATTCTGCTACAACATTTGCTTTTCCCAGTTTTTCAACAATGGTGATATCAAATTCTTGCATGAGCACCAACCATCTTGCTAATATTCTTGTGATTAAAGGCTTATTCATCAGATATTTTATGGCTGCATGGTCTGTATGGACAAAGATCTTATATCCAGTGATATAATGTTTGAATTTATTAAGAGCATAAATAACTGCCAACATCTCCTTTTCTGTCATTGTGTAATTAAACTCAACTCCTTGCAGGTTTTGTTTACAAAGTAAATTGCATTGTCAATTGTTCCCTCCTTCTATCCCAAGACAACTCTTATAGCATAGTCTAATGCATCTGTATGAATATGGAAAGGGAGTTCCCAATTAGGACCTTTGAGCACAGGAGCATGGGTTAAAGCTTCTTTCAAAGCAGAGAATGCTTTGTCACAATCTTTTGTCCACTGGAACTCAACATCTTTAGTTAAAAGACTATAGAGTGGTGTTGTCATTTTATTGAAATCCTTCATGAAATTCCTATAATAGGCTGCATGACCCAAGAAACTCCTAACATCTTTTTGTTTTACAGGAATAGAAAGATTGGTAATCACCTCAATCTTGGTTGGGTCCACTTGAATTCCCTTATGAGAGATATAATGGCCAAGGACTACTCCTTCCTGCATCATCATGAAGCATTTATCACTGTTCAAGGATAGATTATGGTCTTCACATATTTGCAAAACCTTTCTTAGGTTCTCTAATACTTCATCAAAATTTGCACCATAAGTAGTGAAATCATCCATGTAGATTTCCATGCACTCATGTGAAATGTCTGAGAAGATACTAATGATTACTCTTTGGAAAGTTGCAGGTGCATTGCAGAGACCAAATGGAAGCACTGAATAGGCATAAGTGCCCCAAGGACAAGTAAATTTTTTCTTCTCTTGGTCCTCTAGTGCAATCTGTATCTGATTATAACCACTAAATCCATCCAGGAAAGAAAAGTATTGCTTACCTACAAGTGAATCCAAAACTTGGTCAATAAAAGGAAGGGGAAAATGATCCTTTTTGGTGGTAGAGTTGAGTTCTCTATAGTCAACACAAACTCTCCATTTTACTCCCTTTTTAGGTATAATCACCAAAGGAGACACCCATTGGTTATCTGAGATAGGGTAGATAAATCCTGCATCTAATAACTTCTATAGTTCTCCTTTGACAATCTCGCTTAATGCAGGATTGATTCTCCTTTATGGATGCCTTACTGGTGTGCAGTCATCTCTGATGTATATCCAATGAGTACAAAGTTTAAAATCTAATCCTTTCATTTCATGGTAATACCATGCAAATGCAAGCTTATGCTTCTTTAACAAGTCTGTCAGGGACATCTGTTGCTCCTGAGTAAGCTTGTTATTAATGTTCAAATGTTTCCCTTCTAAAACTTGTATTTGTGTGGTCAAATCTATCATAGTCGTTTCACTAATGTTTTGCATTTTAAGTTCATGTGGCAACAATGTATGATACATACATGTTGCTATAGGAAGTTCAGCTGCAGTAAGAGCAAGAAAAAGTGTCTGCAGTGGACCAATAGAATCAAACTCAAGAGTAAGTGGTTCTTCATGTATTTCATAACTATTATAGATTATATTGGATAATATGTCATCCTCTTCCTATATTTGCAGAAAATGACTTCTTCCTATCATCATGAGTTGCACCACTGAATTGATCTCCTCGGCTTCCTCACCAACATGTGGCCAAACAGGGTTATCCATATCATGGGATGGTTGAGTAGGAGGATAAAGGGCAAGCTTTTTAGGACTTCTTCCATCAGAAATAGTCATGTCTCCTGCTCGACTTCCAAGGTAGGCATTTGTTGTAGCCAACCACGGTCTTCCCAGAATAATGGGATACCCTCCTAATGAACCTTTAGGGAAAAGGATCATGAAATATATTGGACATTCCCAAGAGTCTAGAATAACAACAAGGTCATCTACTACACCATCAGGTTTGACAGTGGAACTGTCAGCAAGCTGAAGGACACTAGGAGTAGGTCTCAAATTTGTAACATTCAGTTGTTGCAAGATATCCCTAGTCATCACATTAATATCTACTCAGTCTATTAGAGAATTCTTCACTTGGATCCCATTTATGATGACTTCAACTACAAGACTACTTGGGTCAGTGTATTTAGGAATAGTCACTTTCCCAAACATGATATCTGCCAACTGGCCTACCACATGAATAGTAGTGGGGTCCTTTTTCCTCCCAAGATTTTTGAGGCATGCTTCCTTGATTGCCTTGCTATATATAGGAACATATTTTATGGCCTAGAACAAAGGTATCTTGACACATAGGTGTTTCAACTGATCCAAAATATCAAAGGTTGTTTCTTCCTTTTGCTTAACAACTTCTAACCTTTGAGGAAATGGGGGTTCTGGATCAGACTGCCGAACTGGTTCAGGATTGGTAGGCATACTTGACTGAGCAGGTGTATTACATGGATTTTGGGGCTCCTCATCTTCCACAGGAAGCTCTGTTATGATAGGAGTGGAAGGAGATGGCAAATTGGTTCCTGAATGCAGATGGATATCACTCACACTCACAACATATGCAGGAAATTGATTAGGATCTACAGAATAGACTAGCTATTGTTGTGGTTTTTTATTTGGGTTAGGTGTGGGTTGAGATGGTAACTGAGTAGGTCTAGACGTGTGAGTGTTTGAGCTAGGAGGAGGCATTATGGCAGGGTATTTGGGTTGTGAAGGTGGCTGCATATAACTAGTTGCCTAGTTTGGCCATTGTTATCCTCTCCATTAGGATGTTTATTGTTAGTTTCTTTGAGGTTGCTTCCAATTCCTCTGGTGTTGCTGCCACTGAGGATTTATTTGGTAATTGGGCCAAGTATTTGTAGGGTTATTCCAAGGCTAAGGTGGATAACCTCCAAAGTTTGATGGATATGGGGGTTGCCATTGATTACCAAATGCATATGAATTCATATAAGGTCCACTAAAAGATAATAGGTCTGGTGGCATACCTTGTCTTGGAGCCCATGGCCTTCTTTTTGCAACATAGAAGACTTTCTCATCATCACCCTCAATTGGCTTGAACTCAGGTGGAATGCGTTTTCTATCAATGTTAGCTACCATTTTACATCTACAGTCCTTCTTCTTTTTCCTACAATGAGGACAATATTCTGCTAACATTGCCTCTGCCTCTTCATGTTTCTTCTTTGCTTGAAGAGTATCAAGTTGAGTGGCCATATTGTTGATAATATCTTGCTCATCATGAAGGTTCATTTAATTGTCAACCCAGGGGCGTGAACTTGAAATGGGTTAGCACTGTATGTGCACTAGGACTCTATAGTAGCCATACTCATTCTATAAATAGAAAGGACATGATGTTGAAAGTAAATTGCTTGAAAGGAAGTAACATAAGCACTAATCATAAACCAACAACTTAAACTGAACTAAAATGCATGACAAAAATAGAAATCTTAGCAAACGAACAAGAAACTACTTTGTCTGCTTTGGTTGTAGGAACAGTCATAGAATGGAATTCTAGTGGCTGCAGGAACAAACAGTTGCTAAAATTGTAACTATTTACTAAACAAAAAAGTAATGACTAAGCTAAAAGGATGGAATTATCACCAAGTGGCCCCCCTTGGGTGAGTGTCCCTTGAAACTAACTCAGATGCAACAAACTTATAATATCATTTTATTCATTGAAAGCATGATTACAATGGAGCAACGACATAACTGTATTTCTTGAAAACTAGGAATGCAAGTACAACATTAGAACATTCAATCTTCTGAGAAGGAGCATCTAAATATTATTTATAGAAATAAAGCTACTAACTACCAAACAAGGCAGTCAACTCCCAAAAATTAGGAGGACACCACTTATTGAAAGCATGAAAAGAGGAAAGGAGGTTATGCATGTAGAGGATTTGATCAAGCCAGTTTTTCCTCAATGCAGATTTAACATAAAAACACCTCCTATATTTGCTCAACTAACAATTATGATCATTTACAAGGTAGTTACAATCTTTGATTTGAACTAGGAATTTCCCTCCATTGACCTTTTAATGATCACCTTTTTGACTTTCTTGGAAACCGACCAGCTAGCAGGAACTTCCTCTACTTTATAGGCTTTATTTATATTAGCATCTTAATGTGAACTTGCATAATAACATTAGCACACACAAACAATTGCATATCATAATTACCTTAAAGTAACATCCATTCAACCACATGTAAAATCAACAGAGATAATCCACATAGCATGTCAACATTATCAAAAGTCACAAGGATAAGTTTATGCCCAAGGTTCACAAATCTAGGAAAATAACATAGAGAATTTCAATAACCAAGTGCCAAAGTCTATAGTATCAACAAAAAATATATGAGAAACCCTATCAAAATTGAGACATTAATTGGACTCATCAGTCATGATGGTCCAAAATAGGGTTTCTCCTACCTAGAAACCATTGTTCATTAAAACAGGCATAGTTTTTGTTCTATTAGCAACAATAAAGGCATAAATAGCTTGGAAGCACAAAATTGATCTAATGGGGATTTGTGGCTACTATATTTTATCAAATGGTGACCATAATTTATTATTTAATCACCTAGATTCTAATTTAAAAATATTTAATTATAGGGCGGCCTATATTGCATTTAATATGATGGTAAGGGTTTTCTCAATCCAATGTCTTTACGACATTCCCTGGTGATTCTTTTCTAGTGTATTTTATAGCTCAACTAGACCCTAACATATCAAATCCATGGGGATAATAAATGAAAAGATTATTTTTAGGTCTATTGTGTGTTCTCTCATGTATCCCATGTGGAATTTGACATTTTACAAGCAGTTTTCAAAAAATTTGGGATGTGATTGTCAAAAAATAATGGTTGTGACTAGAGAGTAATGAATTTATTCATGCCATCATAATTTTACCATCTTGTGGCTCTTTTGCTATGGATTTGGTATGAAAAAAAATTCTATATAAACTAGATGGCTATTCATACAAAGGGTTGGTCGTTGAACCAATTTTTTGGGTAAGAATAGTTTATAGGTTATTCTAGGACATCAAGACTTGTTAGTGTAACTTTAAATGAATGAATTTATCTTGTAGAGTGTGAAAATGATATATAAATGCACATATTTTGTAATAATATGTATACATGGTTGTTTGCAAAGATTTAGGGAAATAATATAACATAGTTATTTATTTCTTCTTGCACATTTATTGATATGAGTGAAACTAGGATTTAGTGCACATGTGATAGAACCCAATGTATTACAAATGATTTGTAATCACCATTCATTTGTTCCATGTGGTATTTGTAGTTATAGTTATGGATCATTAAGTATCTCTTGTAATGAAATATAATCTTTGATTTGTATGAATACGTATTTGGTTTTATTGATACTCTACCTAACCGTACTTTTTTCCTCTTTGTTGTTTATGACTCAGTTGCCTAATGGAGTGGGAACTAGTCAAAATTAGTGAAGGAACAATCAATCTTCCATTTGAATTATTTGAATTTAGTTAGATAAAGGAGTGCATTATGTTTTGCATGTTTATGGTTCATTATTATAAACCAAGGAAACATGTTGAGAGAAACAAAATTATATATCAACAGAGAACTTGAATATGCATGTGTACAACTTTTCATCATGTATGAGGTGATCAATGAAAACATCTTAGTGGATTATAATGAATTTGATATCTGTAAGTGTAAGTGTAAGGTGTTATCAGTTATTTATAGGTCTTTTTTATTTGGTTACACTTGTAGTGAAAATAAATTCGGGCTAGTTATGTATTTGGGTATGGCTATTATTTATTCTATTCATTATTACATTTTAAATGATGTACAATGCCTACTAATTCAAAGCTTTAGGAACATTTTCCTCAATTTAAGTTGAGCCCAAAGTGAAGGAGAGATTACCCACTCTCAAAGTTAGTCTTTAACAATATTGAGTTTATTTATGAGCCTCTATCTACATTCTTGAAGACAAACCCCTAGCATTGAAGGTGGAGAAAAGCTCTAAGTTTTAGGAGATTGGTTTTCATACCTAACACCATTATGATCAAAATAAAGTTATCAATTGAGTAGTGTATAAAATATCCTATTGAGATGGATTATATGCGCAGAGTTCTTTATTCTAGTGTTGTTGGTAGTTTTATGAACGTTATAGCCTATACAAGACCCCTGTAGAAACCCATGTTTCCCCCTAACACTGAATCTGACTGTAGTTTTGAGTTTTTCTGACGTTTTTGAGTGTTTTGTGTTTTTTTGCAATTTTTGGATTTTTCATGCAATAAATGAAGGGTACGGCTATTCTAGAAAATGATAATAAATCCTCTAAAAATACTAGATCTTCAATATGCGAAGAGAAAACACTGTAGAATGAAGGTGTTGCTTTTATTGATTCAACTAGCAACAATACATTGAGATCTAGAAACATGCATCAAAGAATAACATTATTTTATAGAAGAAAAACCTGGTAATTTGCTGGTACGACTAAAGGTACAGAATTGTACGGCATAATTAAATAGTCCTTTTCTCCTTATAACTGATGATTGCAAAAGACTCCAGCAAGGTAGGCGCCACCTTTGTTGCAACTGAGAAACAAGAATGGAAGGCGTTTCTCTGAATATGAATGAACACGTGCTTGAAGGATGTACGGCCTGCTGTGCAAGTACGGCCTGTCAGATCAGCCAACAATTTGGTACGGACTTCTCCCAAATCAATATCAATGTCTCTGAATATGGTGCGCCCCAGCTAATGAATGTTCTCTGGAAACAAAGACTGAAGAATCTCAGACAATATGAATTTCTCTGAAGCTCTGTAGTTTTCTCTGAATAAGAAAACCTCTGTGGCAATAGATCAAGTGATATTGCACACTCTCTGAATTGCTTTCCGTTGGAGATGGCTCGTTCCCCAAGGCAATCGAACACGAAACCCTAGAGTCTCAGGCTCAGACCAAAATTGATCAATATCAAACTCAATAATCTCATAATGGCTCACTTTCCAATGCAAAATCCTCAAATAAGCTCAAAAGTGCGATTTGCTTAAAAATAGGGTTTTAATGAAATATTCATATTTTAATAATTTCAATTCTCCATAGTTCTCCACTGAATATTTAAATCTTAATTAAATATCAAACTGGCCCCCTTTTCATGATGGCGCACCCCTCAAGGAAAAACACTTAAGTTATAATATTAAATTATAACTTTATATTATAAACGTTAATTAATTAATATTTAATCAATACGATCAAATATTAATATCTCCCTCGTTTCTAACCCGATGATCGATCCGTCTGATGCCGACGAACTCTGAAGTGATTCCTGATGCCACGCCCATATCAAGTAAAATAAAGTGCTGGTCCCACACCGCCGCCAGAACTGCTAAAATAGCAATTTCAAGAAATAGTCTCCCATTTGAATCCAAAAAGACAACCGATCAATCCTCGGCTGATCGGCCGGAAGCAATTCCTCGGGCGGACCTCTATCCACGCATCGGCCTACGAGGGCGTCATGCGTGATAGGCCAATCTTGTCCTCTGAGAGATGTCACTGAGAAGGGGACATGACAGTCCGCCCCTCCTGAAATTGCTTGTCCTCAAGCAATCTCAATGCCGGATGCTGCAGAATCTCCTCGCTCTCCCATGTCGCATCCTCAACCGGAAAATCTCTCCATTTCACCAGATATTCCCTGATAGTCCTCCGACGCAACTGTCTCTCCCTATACTCCAGGATGGACTCAGGTACTAGAATCAACTTACCCTCATCATCTAAGGGTGGTAACACTGCAGATGGTACAACATGATGACCCAACGCCTTCTTGAGGCGTGATACATGAAATACATTGTGTACCCTGCTCTCAGCTGGGAGCTCAAGCTCGTAAGCCACCTCGCCAACTCTCCTCAGGATCCTGAAAGGACCGTAATAGCGCGGCTTAAGCTTCTCTGACCCACTCTTCCTAAGAGTGGACTGACGGTAGGGCTGAAGCATGAGGTAAACCATATCACCAACCTCGAAATGCCTCTCCGTCCTCTTCTGATCTGCGTATTGCTTCTGCTGATTTTGTGCCTTGCAATATTCTCCTTGAGAGCCCTCATAGTGTCCTGACTCTCCTGTAACCAACCTCCTGCACTCGGCACTCTACTGTCGCTCAATAATAGATCAAGGAAACTCGGCGCCTCATACCCATATAGCGCCAT
This sequence comes from Sequoia sempervirens, assembly GCA_007258455.2. Classification (NCBI taxonomy): domain Eukaryota; kingdom Viridiplantae; phylum Streptophyta; class Pinopsida; order Cupressales; family Cupressaceae; genus Sequoia; species Sequoia sempervirens. The sequence continues at coordinate 14,502 of VDFB02203539.1, forward strand.
GAAGGGTGACATCTGAATGGTCATATGGAATGTCGAGTTGTAGCAATACTCACACAAGTGTATCCATTTAACCCACGCCTTCTGCTGCCCTGCTATGTAGTTTCTGAGATATCCCTCCACCCACTTATTCACTATCTCTGTCTTCCCATCTATCTGTGGATGGTAACTGGTGCTCGGTGTAAGCTCGGTCCCACAAAGCCTGAAGACCTCCTGCCAGAAGTTACTCAGGAACCAGCTATCCCTGTCACTCACAATGCTCTGAGGCAACCCATGGAGTCTGAATATCTCACGAAAGAACACCTCTGCCACCTGTGTAGCTGTGTAAGTCGTGGTGATCGGAAAGAAGTGGGCATACTTCGTAAGCTGATCCACAACCACGTATATACAATCCATCCCATGGGCTTTAGGCAAGCCATTGATAAAATCCATCGGCAGACATTCCCTTGTCGATGGAGATGGTACATTAGTAATCTGCGATTGAGTATTCTCCACTTATTCTGGCGACAAAGCCGGGCACTCCTTTATCTTGAACATCTCTTGGAACCTTTCCGTGAACCTCTCCGTGTCACGCACGTAAGTCTTGGAAGTAACCCGGAATGTCTGTGGGAATATGAAGGCTCTCGCCATGTTCTTCACCTCGGAGACCGGGAATCGGGAGATATCACATTAGCGTAAATGATCAAATCATTCACAAGTGTGTACACAGTATCCAGCTGCTGATCCTCAACAATCTTTTGGAGGCCCAAGCGTCGCTGGCGCTATACGCCGCATCGCTAATACCTCAATCCTGAGAAATGCGAACCATAGTGCCTAAATACGGTCTCCGTGATAATGCATCTGCCACTACGTTCTGAGTACCTTTGATATATGAAATATCAAAGTCATAAGCCTGCAGCTTGCTGACCCACTTCTGCTGTCTGTCGTTGAGATCTCGCTGCCCTAAAAAGTGTCTAAGACTGTTATGATCAATCTTGATGCAAAATTTGCTGCCAACAAGGTATTGTCTAAATTTTGCCAAGGCATGCATAATAGCGAGCATCTCTTTGTCGTATATGCTATACAACCTCTCGGGTCCTCTGAGCTTGCGGCTCTCATAAACTATCCGGTGCTTGTCCTGCATAAGCACCGCACCAATGCCCTCACCTGATGCATCACATTGAAGCTCAAACGGCTTCGTAAAGTCGGGTAGTGCCAAAACAGGGCAAGTGGTCATCAACTCCTTGAACTTCTCAAAACGCTCGTAGCGCCAGTCCAAATAGCGGCCCCTTCTTCATCAAACCACGTCATGAGGAATTGCATGTAGGTGAATAACCATTCCGCAGTCTGCGATAGGAATCCACACAAACCGAAACCCTTTCAAGCGTGTCGGGTTGGCCGGTGTGGGCCAATCAACAATGGCCGGATCTTTTCAGGATCCATGCGCACTCCATCCGCACTGATAACGTGACCAAGGTATAGCAATTCGGTCATCCCCAAGTCGCACTTGGAGTCCTTGGCGTACAAGGACTCCCTCTCCAAGATGCTCAACACAGTCTCCAAATGAGTCAAGTGCTCCTGCCAAGTCCGGTATATGAATGTCGTCGAAGATAGCACAAAACCTCCTCGACAGAATGAAATACCACATTCATAGTAGGCGAAGGTAGGCGTTAGTGAGCCCAAATGGCATCCTCTGAACTTCGAAGTTCCCACAATGACATCTGAAAGCTGTCTTCTCTATGTCCTGCTCACGGACTCTAATCTGATGATAACCCGACCGTAAATCAATCTTCGTAAAATAACATGCCCCATGAAGCTCATCAATCAACTCATCTATCCTCGGTATCGGGTATCTGTTTTTAATTGTCCTCTTATTCAGGACCCTGTAATCAATGCACATGCGCAACGTTCCATCCTTCTTCTTCACCAATACAACAGAAGAAGCGAACGGCGACTTGCTAGGTCTAATGTGACCCATAGCCAATAACTCCTTTATAGTCTTCTCAATCTCATCCTTCAATCTTTTCGGATGCCTGTAAGGAGTTATCATGACGGGTTTTGCACCCTCCTCGAGCTCAATGATGTGCTCTATCCCTCTATCTAGAGGTCTACCTGGCGGAATATCACTGAACACCTTATCATGCTTGATTCTGATCTTCTGAATGTCCGGATGATACTCTGTCTTTTGCTGTCCCTCCTGTAAGGGTGCTAAATGACACTCGGCAGCCCACTCTACCATGTCATGACGCATGAGCCGCTCCATTCGGCGAAAGGAAATTGTTTTAAGGTCGCTGTCCCGTATTGCCTTAAGAATGTGAGTCTTCCCGTCGACCTCAAAACGTATCTCCATATCCTTGAGACGAAGTGTGACCTCCTCCAATGAGTGTAACCACTTCATTCCCAATACTAAATCAATGTCTCCCATATTGACAACATAATAATCTACCTTGAACTCATAGTTGTTCAAGCGTAATGGAAGATCTCTAATCATGCGTTCGCATCTCAAAGTGTACCCATCCGCCACTTTGACTCTGATGCCCTCAAACTCCTCTGTGATAAGCCCTCGTTTCTCAACGAACCTAGCATCAATAAAATTATGTGTAGCTCCTGTATCCAATAGGGTAATGACCCTCTGACCTGCTAATACACCACGGAGCCGGAAAGAACCCTCCTGCTGAATGCTAGACAATCTGCCCTCCTGTATCTGAAGCTCGGGCTCTACCTCTACTCTATGCTCTGGAGTCTCCGACTCTGAATCATCTGAATGCTCTGGCTGCTCTGAATTTTCTGATTCTGAGTCTTCATAGTATGCCCACATAACACGATTCGCCTTGCCCTTAGGTCTTAGAGGGCAATCGTGATTGGCATCATACGGTCCCTTGCAGTAAAAGCATAACTTTTTCCTGCGAAGGTCATTCAGGGCCTCACGATCCAAAGGTGGGAAGGCTGATTTACCTTTTGAATCGTTTTTATAATCTGATTTGTTTTTGTTATAATCAGATTTATCATTGTTTTTATTGAAGCCCTTGTTGTCTCGAAACGATGAGGAACCTCTGGAGTTAAATTTACTTGACGGGGCTGCGAACTCCATGTTACGTGCTTTCCTCATCGCCTCCTGTAATGATGGAGGATCAAAGGCTTTTATCCAGCCTTTAAGTGGTTCTGTCAAACCCTCCATAAAGAGGACTACCAACCGCCTCTCAGATATGCTCGGAACCATGACAGATAGTCTCTGAAAGTCGCTGATGTAAGTCTCGAGAATTGCCACTCTTGCCTCAGCTGCGTGCCGATCTCAAGTAGGTCTCACGGATCCTTCCTAATATCTACTCAACCAACTGTCCTGAACTCTGATATGAAGTGATCTATC
>VDFB02203540.1:0-18636 GCA_007258455.2 Sequoia sempervirens
AACACAAAACAAAAGAAAAAAAGAGTCCAATGCACGATGAATAGAAGAATAGAGGTACAAATAGAAGAAGTGTGGGAAGAGAGGGAACATCAAACACACGATACAGGGGAATACGATACACACATGAAAATGAAAAAAGGACAAGGGGAAAAGTAATGCAAATTATGTAATCCAACCATTAACTAAGTTATTGGTTTCTTAATCTTAAATAGATAAGCGAAAAATGAATAACATACTTAAGAGACGAAAAAAATTGCATTACAAGGACAAGGCTAACAACGTCTTGCCTTTCACAAAGTGTAAAGGAAAGAATGAGCCAAAGTGGGTGATGTGAAAGAATCATGCAATAGTGAGAATAGGGAATTCTACAACTATGGCATGATGATGGGATTTGGTTGCTTTAAGGTATGACGGGAAAACAATCGCTATCAGTGAAGTGATACTTATCCAGTATTTCCTTTAATGTTTGGCATTCTTCAATGCAATGTCCAAGGATGTGATGATATTTGAAAAATGGGATGTTAGAGTCTTTTGAACGAATAACCAACCTATTCATAGGTGGTAAAAGTATAAGACCTTTATTTAAGAGTAGTTGAAGTCTCCTTTCACATTCAGGTGGAGGATGTCTAGGAAACTTGATCTTTTTGATTTTGTAAGGTCATTTTCGCTTGCTAGATTCACCTTGTACATGAATAGGAGGAAGAGGACCCATAGGGATCCTAATATCCTTGTCATTAGAAGGAGATAATGGTTGTTCACATGGAAGTAGACTGTTTAAGTTAGGAGGAGCATTCAAGATCACTATTCCAGCATCCCGAAGTCTCCTAGGTTGAAGAGGATGTCTATCAAGATGAGAAGGATCATGATATCCTAGTCCTATTGTGTGTGATTCAGTTGATTTTTATTTAAGAATTTGATGGATATCATGTTCATGTTTTGTGTCACAACCTTGTTTACTTAATATAGTCAATCCCTTACCATATGTCTCCTCAAGGTTGATAGGAGTGTTTGTGACTTTGTGATCGTAAAAGGGTTGTGAATGTGATTGGTGAGAGGAACTTTGTCCACTTGAGGGAGGAACCTTAGTTCCTATAGTGACTTCAGGATGTAAGTATGCAAAGTGATCAGGAGGTGCAATAGTGGGAAGGTCTTGTGACCTCATGGAGGGATAAAAGGTTGCATTTGCTTCTAGGTTATCAAGGAAATCATTGTAGAACTTTTTCATGCTAGCATCATCTTCTCCAATGATGTCTACTTCATGTGGAGGACAATTGTGAGGAGTTAAGGGAGCATGAGGTTGTTCAAGGTCATTAGGGTCACAACCAAAGGCACAATTGGACATGTCTACCAATGATTTTAAGAAATTCCAAAACTTATTGAAAGAAAATGACATGATGCAAATAAACTAAGATGCAATAAATGATGAAAAACATCGATTCTAGAAAGTAAAAAAAATATGTAGAAACAGGAAACAATAATACAGAAAAATGTTAAAAAGGGTGCCACAAATGTTGTGTAAAAAGTGCAAAGGGAGAATAGTGCAAAGGGACTAATTCGCCCTGGGTGGCGAATGAGTCGCAGTATGATGTTTTTGTGTTTTTTTCAGAATTTTTAAGGTGATTTTAATGTTCTACAGAATGCATATTTTTAGTTTTTTCAATGAGATGCAATGCAAAAATGAAATCTAAATGAAGTTTTCACTAATGCAAGATAAAATGTCCTACAATGCAAAAATAAAACAATGTACTAATTGAATGTTAATGCAAATGTAAACTAGGATGAAATATGTAAATGAAATCATAAATTCAAAGTTCTCAAAATTCAAGCTCACCAAAATGAACTATTGATTTTTGGCTCCTATGGACAACTCTTGCTCTTCTAAGGTTTTTCACCTAAAAGGAGAGAGATAGGAGCAAAAATGCTAATGGTTCATTCAAATAATGTTATGTGTGATGTTTTCTAACCTAAATGAAGTTAAATAAATACAATTTACTAATCTAAAGCAAATAAAATGAATGCAAAAGTGAGATTTAAGCTATGTTTGAAAACACACTATGATATGCAAACAATGAAGTAAATGAAGAAATTATTTAGAACAAAAAGGAACAGGATGAATTTGAGTGCACCTGGGCAAAATATGATGAATCTGGAATGTTGTGGATGCTAACTAAAATCACTAATTTTTCACAGTGGGACTTATTCACCCAGGGTGGCGAATTAGTCCTCCTCCTGGTGAAAAACTGTTGGAAACATGTTTTTGTTTGTCGAAATCCAGAATCTAACAAAATTCAGATTTTCAATCCTAAGGTAGACCTCATTCGCCACAGGTGGCGAATCAGTCCTCTCCCAAATTTTTGAAAAATCAGGAGACAACTCTGCAGCACCAAATCTAGAAATCATTGCTTGTGAGGTTGTCGAAGTCAATTCTACAGAAAACAGATAGAAAACCTTCTCCAAGCTTGAAATAGACTTGAATTGACTTGAAGCACCTAGTTGACTTGTAAACCAATCTTCAACACAAAAAATCTTGTCAAATCTACATACAAAAGGCTGCAAACAAACATGCAATAGGGGAAAAATGGTTTAAGGTTAGTGAATAGGGGTTTGCCTTGGTCAAACCCCACTTTTGGTAATCAAACCCTTAATAAAATAATGAAATGTAAAGGAATGATAAACTAATAGCATGTAAATGCTATCAACTAACCAAACCCTTGATGATGCAAGTCTAAAGTAATGTAAATGGTTGCTTCAAAGTGCTTGAATAGTGCTTGAAAGGTGTTGTAAAATGCTTAAATGCTTGAATGAATAGGTGAATAAGTGAACTTGATGAATGGGGGTTGAAATGAGGTGAAAATCACTTATTTATACACACTTGTGCCTTAGTTAACCATTCATACCTCATCATAGCCTGACATTAAGTGTTTTTGAATAAAATCCCAAAAGGAAATTTTTTTTTTTTTGAATTTGGGGCCAAGAGGGACTCATTTGCCACCCCTGGCGAATGGGTCCCACCTAGGACCTAAAAATGTGTGTCAGGAAATATGTTGTATTTAATGTTGTTTGTCGGGATAATACTCAAAAATACACTTAATTAAGCATATGAGAACATAAAGTGGTCAAATAAAGCATGAGAAAGGGATAAATAGTGAAGATGTGCCTAGAAAAGTGTGAAAGCTTGTTACAAAACTTTACAGCACTTCAAAATATGACTTGTTGATGAATAAAAAGGTGATTTTTAGGTGAATTGTAATTAATAGAGTCTACAAGAGTGTAGAAATGTCTCACAACACTTCACAACACCTTCACAAGACGTCTTTCTTTGAATTTTAGTACCTAAATAAGCATGTTCAAGCCATGTTGCAACATAAAATCAAAGAAAACTAGACAAACACCATGAAACAAAACCTAAAAGGCCATGAAAATGACAAGGGGCCATTTTTCTATGACATAGAGGCTAAACACAACATTCATGGAGATTCCATCCAATCCTTGGGTTCCCAAGTAGATTCATGTATCAACAAATTTCTCAAACTGCTATTTCACATTGTGAAGGAAAAACTTGGGACAATAGAGGATAGAGGAATTTAGTTGAGCTGGTAGTCCCAATTATTAACAATAGATGAATACATGAACCTATTAATGGAACATGAGCAAATTCAGGAGAGAAAGGCAACATGTGTTGTTGCAAAGGAGCAGAAGGATCAAGCCAAACTAGATAGAGAGATTGCACGGCAAGCAAAGGAACATCAGAAAAAGGGGAAACAACTCAAAAGGGAGAAAGATAAGATTCAAAAGGAGCAAGATAAAAAGGAAGAAACACTTGAAATGTCAAGGTTGGATCTATAAAGACAAAGGCGTCTAAGAAAATCCTTAAACCCTTTGCCCAAAAATCATGCCTTGTTTAGGGAGATGGTCATCATTCATATCCCTAACTATCATATAGTTGTAACCCCATCCCATTTTATGAGCAATCAATTTTAAATTCTAACCCCATCCCATGTGACCACCACTCAATTTCCAAGTGTAACCCCATCCATTGTGAGTACACAAAATCTAGGCCTAAGGCCATCCCATTTGAACAATATTGTAATTCCACTAGCAAGGGAAGAGAACACGATTGGATGTAATTTTTCACGCAGTCAAGCAACATCAACCTCTGCCACTTTGAGTCCACTAGGTTTTCTAGCATGGTTTGAATGAGATTGGTAGAAACCAATCATTCTACACAAACAAGTTCCAAATTGCAACCTAGGGAGGCATTTTTTTGCATTTTTGAATAGCATGATTTGTATTTTGAATCCAATTAATGAAATGGGAATTCAGATCTATGTTTGACATATCAATGATTTGCATTTAGTTAACACCCAATTTTCAACATAAAAATTGTTTGGGTACAATGATATGTTGAGGGCATGATTGTGGTGCAACCTAACTGTCAAGGTCAACATGGGCTTCACATTCTTCACTATTATAAATGGCATGTTTTCATTTCAATCATATGTATTTATACTCAAACATGCATGCAATGAGGTGGACAACCTAAATATTTTGTTTTTACACACTGGACATCGATTTGTGATGTGGATGACACATTTCAGTCATGTAGAATAGTTCTCTACTGAAAGGTAGTCCTAGTTGATAGGATTATCATGCATTTAGATCATGACTATAGGAGTTCACCATAGTGGGGAAAGTTGTTATTTGTAATTGAATCAATTAATAGTAAAATGATTTACTTAATTAGTATTTTATTATTCATATTAGGGGGCATTCAAAAATGATTTACAAGGATTTGCAAAACGTAATTGCAACTAACATGGTTTATACACATAGAAAGTTTAATACATCATGGTTTTGTAGGAAATAATGGAGAGGTTGATTGACTTGGTTGAATGCTTGTGTGGTCTAAATGTTAACTTGTCCCAGTTTTTTTACTGTTTGATTGGAGTTCCTTACACCTTCGAATGTGGATGCATATCCATACACAATCAAATTCTTACAAACATACATACACACAATCACAAGTATGTATATATACATACATATGGCATATACATATATACATACATATGCATATGCATATATATATATAATGTAATATGTACATACACATGCATATATAAACATACATATGTAAATGCATATATATACACTCGTAAGTTATATATACATTCATATGCAGATGTATTAACATATATATGCATATGCATATACATATATGCATTCATAATGTAATATATATATACATATATGTGAGAGTGTTTAATATGCTCGTAAATGGAAGAACACATATCTCAGTTTGGTTTTTGTTGTTTGCAATGGGAATATATTTTTGTATGTTTGTCCTATGGTTTATGCATGCAATATTTTTCACTAATTAAAGAATATCTTTCATTACTAGGGCATAGTGTCAAATATATATATATATATATATATATATATATATATATATATATATATATTTGTTTGTCTTTGTATACATAAATTAGATAAGACTCGTGAACAACATAAAAAATATTTAGGGTGTCCACATCATTGAATATAAAATAATTGAATACCCGTGGATAAACTTAAAGGCTTCCTTTTAAAGCTTGATATCTCAAAATCCTATGATAGAGTTGACTAGAAATTCTTGTTTAAAATCTTAAAGGTGTTTGGGTTCTACAACAGAGTTCTTCAATTGGTGGAACAACTTGTGTCTACGGCTTCTATCTTTGTTTTGGTTAATGGATCCCCCTCAATTTTTTTTCAAAGCTCCAGAGGTCTAAGACAAGGAGATCCAATCTCTCCTATTTTATTCACTATCATGGCCGAAAGTCTTGGAAGAAACTTGAAAAGGCTAATAGATCAGAGATCCCTTGCTGGTCTTAAACCATCCTCTAACAATTTGATATGTTCTCATCAATAGTTTTTCAATGACACCATGCTCTTAGGAAAATCAACCGTTTCAAAAGGAAAGACTTTGAAATCTCTGTTAGATGCTTATGGGAGGGCATTTGGCTAGTTGATTAATAAACAGAAAACCTCTCTCTTCTTCTTTAATACTCTTGAACATAGACAAAATAAAATTGTCAAAATCCTTGGTTGCAAGGTGGAGTCTTTACCTACCACCTATCTAGGTTTACCTTTAAGACTTAAACCTTCGGAGTCCTTTTGGAATTTTTTGGTTGAGAGGTTTAGTAAGAAGCTTTCAGGATGGAAAGGAGTTTTGCTAAGTCAAGTGGGTAAATTACAACTCCTCAAAGCTACTCTTCAGAATCTGTCGATTTATGATTTAAGCCTCTTTAAAATCCCTGCCAAGTTTGCGGATGCCATTGAAAAGATTCAAAAAAGATTTATTTTTTTGGGTGTTGAAGAAAAAAAAATGTTGCCTTTAATAGGGTGGGATCTGGTGTGTAGACCTAAAAAGGCTAGTGGTTTAGGTCTCAGAAAAATCAGAATGGTTAACAAGATACTTCTAGCTAAACAAATTTGGAGAATATTTTCATCCTCACGGTAATGGACTGATATCCTAACAAGCAAATATTTGGAGAATAACAGATCTCTTATTATTAAGATGGACTCCCATCTTCTACCCAAAGGCTCAACATGCTGGAATAATTTGATTACTGGAAGAAAATTTGTTGAAACAGGAGTGGGTTGGGAAGTCAGGAGTGGAAACCAAACTAGATTCTGGGAGGATAAATGGTTGTTTAATGAGCCCCTTATCAAAATTGAACCTTTTCGTGGGTGGGCTGAGATTTATAAAGTTCTATTTGGTCTGTATGTTAAAGATTATTGGTTGAATGGAAAATGGGTGGAACTGGAGTCTTGTTAGTCAGGCTCTTGCTCTGGTTCACTCATCCTTGTTGGTTGTTAAACTTTGCCATGATTAGTTGGAAGATCATCTAAAACCCACAATAGTGGGTTACAATTTCGAACGAAGAATAATTAGAAATGCTCATAAAAAATTGAAATTGTTTACCCCTTCTAATGAAGGGGTTCGAATGAACCACCCCCTTCTAATGAACCCCTTCTAATGAACTCCCTTCTAATGAACCCCTTTTGCACCATATAAGGGGGGTTCGAATGAACCCCCTTCATTAGAAGGGGGGTTCTAATGAACCCCCTTTTTTTACCTTCCCCTCCACCATTTCAAAATTTATGCATTTTTTTTACTATCGAAGCTTGGGAAGGAGGTGCAAATGGAGTCAACTTGATAAACCAAATTGGATGATTGTAGTGATCGAAACGTGCTTTCTAGCAACTATAAATTTAATATATTTTGTTTTTATTTTATATTTTATTTTTTAGTTTTATTGTACATAGGTTTTTCACCGAATGTCAAGTTCGATGAAAAATCATTGTGGAAAAATAGTAAATTTGAGGAAAAAAAAATTGAAAAATATATATCCACTAGGTATTGATGTCCTCATTCTAACAAAAAAAGAAAAATTGAATTTCAATACATACCAAAAAAGTTATGCGTGCGAAGTGCACCTATGTCTAAATTATAAATGTTTTGACTTCAAAACTTAATTAAAAGAAAATTATTGAACAAAATGCTATGAAACAAAATGAAAGCCCTAGATACTTGTGTTACCAACCTAAATTCAAAAGAATTATAGTTTTATCCTTTGTAGAAAAAAATTTATGCTTGCCGAAGTACACACCACTTTTTAAAAATGTTGTTTACTATTAAAAACTAGTTATCAAGGGAGACACAAAAAAATTACAATTTAATTTCAATTTTTTTCAAAAAAAATACATTTAAAATCTATAGAAAAAATCTCACAAATCACTAGTTTACATCATTTTCAAATTCCTAATAGTTTACCTACTATAAGTGTTAGAAAGTGAAGTTTTCTCTAAAAATGTTGATTTCAATGTCAAGATTGGCCAAAAAGTGTAACCCATTATTGTGGGATGACCCCATCTTGTTTGGACCGATGAACCCTCGGGCAATTATTTTTTTTCGTCGGCCTTTGCCAGGATGTCTTCTGTCTAGGATCCTCCTCCCTTTTGGTTGAAGGCTTGGTTCAAACACCTGGTCCCTAAAGTCAACATCTTCTTCTAGATTATTCTTCAAAAAAAAGTGTTCATGGTTGATAACCTTTGCAAGCGTGGGTTTCAAATACCCAATAGATGTTATCTTTGCAAGATGGAAGTTGAGTCAGTATGTCACCTGTTTCTTCATTGTCCTTTTGTTGCCTCGATTTGGGAAAAAATCCTCTATTATTGGCAATTATCTTGGGTTTTCCCCTTGTCAATTGAAGACTTCTTTATACAATGGAAAGCCCCGACATGCAATCCTGCTCTTGGGAAATTGTGGAATTTTTTTTTCCCTCATATTTCCTGGGGTCTATGGAAGGAACGAAATAATAGAATCTATAGAGATAAAGAATCTTCGGTGGCCATTGTGTTTGATAAAATAATTAGATTATTGAAAGAAAATTTCAATACTATCCCCCAGAAGGTTGGAAATACTGAGAAAGTGGCTTGTTCGTCCTATGATCTCATGGTAGCCAAGGAATGGAATATTAATCTTGATATTTCATGTTTCCATAAACATGCTAAGAAGGATAAGGAGGGTGTTTGCTGGACTTTTCCGCCTAATGGTTGGATCAAAGCCAACTTTGATGGGGCGGGTAAAGGTAATCCTGGGGCGGCGGGTTGTGGCAGAGTCATAAGGGATTCTTTTGGAAATTTCCTCGATGTGACTGCCACTCCCCTTGGTTCTCAAACCAATCATCTTGTTGAGGCTGCTGGAGCTTTTCATGTTATAAATTTGGCTCATAGTCTAAATTTTAAAAACCTTTAGCTTGAAGGGGATTCTAAAAATATAATTGAATCTCTTTTAGGTAGGTCCCCCCCTCGTGGACCATAAATTATTGGATTGATGAGGCTATTTCAACTTTAGCTAAGTTTGATAATATAAAGATTTCACACGCTTATAGAGAAGCCAATGTTGTGGCTGACTTTTTTGCAAATGAAGGGGTTAAAAGTAAAGGACAGTGCACTTGGCTGAATATTAGTGATTTAAGTGCTAATGTTCGTGCCTTATTGAACAATGATGCATCACATGGGCAAGATTCATGTCATCTCATTAATGATGATTGAACGGGGAAATTACATCACTATCATTAGATTGTATGGGACCAAGCCAATTTACTTATTCTGTAAGTTCGCTTGGCATGCTTTGTGGGCTCACTAGTTTGGTGGGACCATTTTGAGTCAAGATTTTGTATCTGTTTGCTTTGCTTTGCTTGCTCAAATGGGAGGAGAAAGAAAAAGAGTTAAGTCAAACAAATTTGAGATGCACACAAGAAACACTAAAGTGTGGAACAAAGTCAAAAGTGGGGGTTTACTCCCTTTTTTGGAAAAACTCCATGGGTCTAATCAGGAAGCTACAGAGCATTTTGAGAGGAATTCGGAAAATGGGGAATTAACCCTTTTTGGTAGGAAAGTCTAGCTCGATGAAAATATTATAGCTGAAGTGATTGGCATGTCCATTGAAGGACGCAAATTTTTTAGGGATAGGGTTTTCTCTAATGAAGTTGTGGTCAGATTTCTGAAGAAAGATAAGGAAAGATTGAAACTGGTGAAAATTTCTAATAGTTTCTTTGAGGTCGACACCATTAAAGCTCTCTAGAGAAAATTGCTTTGTGTCATCATGGAGTTTATAACTCTGGATGGTCGTTTCACTAGGGCCTATGGCTATCACTTTTCCTTGCTCAACCATTTTCACTATAAGGTCAGGGTTTCTCTTCCCCACTATCTTCTCTATTCTTTAAGAAAGAGTTTGGATGACCATAAGAAAAACCCAAAAAGATATCCTATTTTGCATATTGGTTTGATTAGGTTAATCATTGAACATTTTCAAAATATGTCGGCCCCTACTAAGTTGGTTGCTTCCCTGGAATCCAAGGAGGATGATACTGAACCTAGATGTTCAGGGAATTTTCCCAATTTGAGCCCAGTAAGGATGGTCCTAAGTCTGCCCTCTGTTAAGGCTAGCAAGAAAACTCTAACCCATGATCCCTAATCTACTCAAACCTTCCCTGCATCTAAGCCTAGAATATCTACTATCAAAAACCTTGTCTCTTATTCTAAAGACTCTCCTGAGTCTGAGGATTTTGGCGCTAACAATAATTCATCCTCTGTTGTCCCATCACTGGATAAAGATGTTAGAATTGGATCCCCTAGAGCCTCCAACCCTGCAAAAAATTGCTTCAATCTTGATAGGGAACCCTCTGCTGACTACCTGGGTATAGCGAGGATTAATGCAATGTCAGAATGTTGAAATGGGTTTTTCATGAAAAAAAGATCTGAAAATAAAAAATTGGGCCCTCTAGAGTAAACTGGAAGAAATGAAAGATAAGGTTTCTACTTTTAGCAAGAAGAATGAAGAGCATAAAGATCACAGTGCCAGTAAAGAAATCCAGGACAATGTGGGCAAGGACAGAAGGATTGAAATAGATTTAGAAAAAATGAAAAATACTGTGAAGATAATTGTTGAACAGAACAATAGGATGGCAAGACATAATGCCATCATTATCAACGCTATGACTAAAAAATTGGACAAAGCTCAACAGTGGTCCTTGGTGGTTGACCTGGAAGAGGTGAAAGATAAAAACCAGGAAGAGGAAATTGGGATTTCTAAGAGAACCAGGGCCAATCTGAAAAGGAAGGCTCCTCCTATGTCGTAGATGATTCAAACTTTCAAGAAAGGGGTTCAGGATATGCAAGACCTAGAGGCAGAAACTGAGTCTATTCTGAAGACTCTGGGTTAATTGCTGCTGGTTTTTTTGCTTGTGTCCAAGCTAGTTTTTTTATTGACTTTCCTGGTCTTTTGTGGTTGGCTGCTGCTTTTTCTGGTATTTTCCTTTTTAGCACCATATTTTTTCTGCTGGACTTTTTTGTCCTCTTTCTTATGTTGTAAACTTGGTGATTTTGGGTCCCTGTAAAACCCATTTTTTCCTTTATCAAAAACAATAACCCCAAGAAGTAGATGAAATTTTTATTTATTTCAGATAACATGGTGGACCAGATGGAGGGGTCAAGTTAGGGTGACCCACTATGAAAAGAGGACATCTTGCAAATTGAGTTTTGAAGTAAACATGCTTTAAAAGGTATTCAATATGATATTAATTATAAACTTAAAATGCACTTGTAAAAAAAAATTGCAGCACATTAAAACATTGGTCATTCCATTTTCTCCAATTAGAAATTGTAAACTTAAATTTGTAACTTAAATGAAAGAGACACAGTGATGCTCAACAAGATTTTGCAATTTCCAAAAGTAATAAATGTGTTAGAAAACACAAAAAATGGCCAATAAGCTATGTTGATAAACACTACTCATAAAGTAGATAAAGTGTTACAACAAACACCATTGAACACCAGTTTTTCCATTTGGAATATTTTGAATCTTTGCAGTACAAAGTTAAAGAAACAAAGATCCTGAAGCACTGAACTAGACATTCCACCACAAAGAAACAAAAAAACCTTCCATTAATGACCACAGACAACAAAAGATGGAAGAAAACCATTGCAAACTAAAAATAACAATCAATAGACATGGATAAAGAATAATCCCATCAAGAAAACAAAAAAAATAATAATAATAATTGAATACCCATAGATAAACAATAACCCCATTTTAATACGAAACCCTCATAATTTCAAATAGTGAGATAACCGTAAGAAGCTTCTATTTATGATTATAAACAGCAATATATAGAGAAAATCCCATTGCAATCAAAAAATTCAAAAATAATTGAATACCCATGGATAAATAATAACCCCATTTTAATACCCAACCCTCATGAATTCAAATAGTGAAAAAACCATAAGAAGTTTCCATTTATGATTACAACTAGCAATAGATAGAGAAAATTTCATTGCAAACAAAAAAGTTCAAAAATAATTGAATACCCATGGATAAATAATAACCCCATTTTAATACCCAACCCTCATGAATTCAAACAATGAGAAAACCATAAAAAGCTTCCATTTATGATTATAGATAGCAATAGATAGACAAAAATCCCATGGCAAACAAAAAAATATAAAAAATTTGAATACCCATGGATAAATAATAACCCCTTTTTAATACCGAACCCTCATGATTGCAAACAATGAGAAATGGTAAGAAGATTCCATTTATGATTACAGACAACAATAGATGGAAAAAATCCCATTGCAGAGAAAAAAATATTAAAAAAATTGAATACCCGTGCAATAGAAATAATAAATAATATCCTTACTAGGGTCGAAGGATAAACGAGTGAAGCTATTGCAAACAATAAAAATAGAAAATATTTCAATACCCATGGATAAATAGTAACCCCATTTTAATACTGAACCCTCATGATTATAAACAGTGAGAAAACCATAAGAAGCTTCCAAATATGATTACAAATAGCAATAGATGGAAAAAATTCGATTGCTAACCAAAAATAAATAAATAAATGAAAACCCATTAGAATACCGAAGCATAATGATTTCATGCAGACCAAAAACGAAAAAAAGAGCCTTCCATTTATGACCACTCATAGCAATATATATTGCATGCATAAACCATAGGACAGAAACAGAAAAACCAAATAAATCCTTCTTTTTTGTGGAGCTAGAAAGATCATTGCCTTAGAAGGATAAGATATCCTTACCAGGGTCGAAGGATAACCGAGCGAAGCTAGGAGTGGAAGCAGACACAACAATAAACAATCAAAAACCCATGTGAAAACCCAAAATCCTTTTGAAACCCGAAGTTTCAAAAGACAAGCAGATGGAAAACCAAAAGAACATTAAATGTACGAGCATAGAAAGCTTTGCAAACATAGAAAGAAAAAAAAAAAAAAACCTCTTTGTTTTCAAGCTAGAAAGATTATTTCCTTAGCAGGATAAGAACAAGCTAGAAATATTATTGCCATAGTAGGATAAGAAATCCTTACTAGGATTGAAGGAAAAATGAGCGAAGCCAGCGGATACAAGTGTCTTATCAATGCCAAAGTGCACCAGTATGGGTGCCATCTACAACGAGCAAATGCGGAGAGCAGAGTCGGTAATGGTGTCAAGGGGTTTGTTGAGTGTGAAGGATGGGAGCATTGAACACTCTATAGCTGTGAAAAGGCAAGGCATGATAACCAGGAAAACAAGGAGGGAGTAGGAGTTAATGAGTCTGAAGTTGGTGTAAATGTGATTGGACTTCCTTGTTAATGCGGGAGTGTGCAATGAAAAGGTGGTGAGTTGCTCAGATGCCACACAACATCGCGAGCACAACTCACGATGCTAGTTCCCACCATCGGAGTATGGTGTGTCTAGTCTTCAGTCGATGGTAAAAAATGGCCAGAAATTCAACCCCGCCAAAGAAATGTGTCATCCATGTGACGAATTGATGTCCAGTGTGTTAAAACGAAATATTTAGGTTGTCCACATCACTGTCTACATGGAAAAGTAAAAAAAAAATCATTCAGATAATGTGGCATGCCAAGTAGAGGGGGGGAGTTAGGGTGACCTACTATGGGTCCCTCTCCCCTATTGCAACTAGTGTTAAGAAGAAAAAAAAGGAAAACACCATAAAAGATCTCAAGAAGGCTGTCCACAATTTTGTTTGGTTTTATGTAGATATGTCAGGCCTAGACCCCTCACTTGTTGCACATCATCTAGTAGTGCACCGAAATGCTTATGTAGGAATACTATGCATGAATAACTCTGACGTACTTCTAATGGTGTTTGTGACTGTTTATCAACATTCGTTTACTGAGTCTATTTCAAACCACACCAAACTCAAGTGCAATTTCTGTACATATTGACTTGCAGCTCTACATAAACATTAAATTGTTCAACTGTCAGATAATTATTAATAAACACATAAAATTGGTAAATAATTATTTGTATTGTTGAGAAATTGACTTGCAGTTCTACATGAACATTAAATTGTTCAACTATCAGATAGTTATTAATAATTTTATACGTCATTTACATATAAAATTGATAAATAACTATTTGTATTGTTGAGAAATTGACTTGCAGCTCTACATGAACATTAAATTGTTCAACTATCAGATAATTATTAATAATTTTATACCTCATTTACACATAAAATAGATAAATAATTATTTGTATTGTTGAGAAAAATTGAACCGAACAAAGACTCACAGTTTACTTGATGTATTCGAATTAGATTGTAATACTTTTCATTTATGATTTCCACTCTTATGGGTATCCTAATTCCATGCAAATAAGTTACAGAGATTGTGGGGAATGTAGTTACTTCACTGTCCTAGACTTCCGGATAAGGAATTTTGAAGTCTCATACCGTATTCTCATACATTTTCTGTTGGATGAGTCTGAAGAGATCACGCTGTGTATACAGATTGGGGACGTCAATTCAGTAACCAGAACACGGGGAGCCATATGTCAAATTAATAGGAAGTTTCCAACGTTTAAAACAAGCTTCCTCTTCTTCGTCTTTTCAGAGTCAATGGTGGAGACTTGAAGAGACGTACTCGGGTTTTTTTCCACTGTTTCCCCGTTTTCCGCCTTAAGAAAACTTTTACTGTCATTGATGACAGAATAGAGTAGGTGATAACTTGTTTCCTTTTAAATGAGAACAGTCTTACTTTAGTTACGTGTAAAAAGCGGTCAAAAACCGATTATCTTGTAATTTTTATTTAAAAATATATAGACTTAGTCAAGTGGTTGTTGGTAAGTGGTTAAATTTCAAATTTATATGAACTAAGAAAATATGTTGTAAAATATAATTTAGAATAAATTTGTTTTATATATGTAAAATTGTACTTGAAGAGAGGAATCTTAATGAAAATTTCAGAAATTGAGACAAAATTGTGTTGGTGACTTCTGTAAATTTACAAACTTTATGTTGTGTTATCATTTTAATGATTATATTTATATTTTTTTATTCTTGTAATAATTAACATCTTGTAGAGAGCCATGCTTTTTGTAAATATATATTACAATCTACCATGGATCTCATAATACACTAAACAATTGAATTCAAAATGCTCTTTTGATTCTTGGTCATTGTTGCAAAGTCTACTGTAAATATGTTAATCTCTTAGGATAAATTGTGTGGACTCCATGCAAGGTTAATGAGACCATAACAGTAATTGGCCAAAAGGAATCTTAAAAGAAAAAAGGTTAATAATTTTTATTTTTTAAATAAAAGGCTTTAAGCCAACATAATATATTTATGTAATAATATAGAGGTTACAAAAATAGTCTTTACAACTAAGAGTATACTTTTCAGCTCATCATGTATGTAGTAAACATATATATCCAACTGTGAGAACCTAGATAATATTGTTTTGTCTATCTACTAATAGTATGCACTCTAGCATATGATCAAAAATCAAAATATCAGCTTGAATAATACAAAATACAGTTGATTACATACTAACTGCAAGCTATGCAAAAAAAGGTTAATAATTGATTCTTAATTAGTATTCCAAGGATCAAGTTTTAAGTATGAACTATTAGTCCAACATTACAAGGGATGGGGTTGAGATTGCACCCCATACAATTTTGACTTTATCTCTCAACCCAATATGTATTATTGAAAAATAGATACCTACTCTTAGTCAAGGCAACTACTCAAGGAATTTGAAGTCCAAATGTATGACACTTATTTATTGGCTCTTAGTCAAGGGAGTTGAAGTCATAGTGGACTCAATGTTGGCGTTAGTCATGAGCTTAGTCAAAGAATTATGTGTAGATACCCCTCAACCCTTGGACCTTAGTACAAAAAATGAATCACTTTCAATCAAAGAATTGGTCGTATCTATTGGATTAATATGCATTAGTCCAACATTATGAGGGATGATGTGAAGATTGCATTTGAAACCATAAGGGATGAGGTCAAGACATGTGAATTTGGTAGAATGGAAACCCCTTACTTCTTTTCCCTTCCTCAACAAATTCAATCATTAAAAGTTAGGTATAGAAGCTAAAACTTAATGAATGCCCCCGATCCTTGACTTTTAGTCAAAACATAAGTGAAAAAAACCTATCTATATGTACCCAATTACTAAATAAAATAATTTTTACAAGCACTAAAAATAAAAACACATAAACTTATACTAAAACATCTAGTTTGAGAATGTGTAATGCCCCAATTTTTCACCCAAGATACTAATGGCCAAAACATGGATGGAAAAATATTTCCTATTATAAATGCAACGTGAACAAGTCACACTACATGCCTATACACTCAAAATTCCATGAAGGAATACAATGACATTACACACTAGTACACAACACCAATGCATCAAGCATGCTAAAACAAGTAGAAGAATTAATCATGCATGTGGGAAAGTTGCCATGGCATACATACAAGGGTAAGTGCAAGAAGTTGGGTCTATTTTTTGGCCCAAAAGTGGAAGCATTTTTCTTCAATAATATAAGTTTGACATAGTGGGGGTAAAAATTTGAATTACTTACACATAGAATATTGAAATGATGTCAAATAATGAAATTTAGGATTTTTTGGTATTAATTATAGAGTAAACACATTACAGTATAGCATGATTACCACTCTACAAAAACCAAAAATAGAGTTGTCCAGTTGTTGCTTGTACAGTTCAACGTTCCATATTAGCTTATACATTATTAGTTTCTATATCAACCTATACATATCAATGTTCTAAATCAGCCTATACATTAGTTTGTACATATTAGCATTGTTGTATAGCCTTAACATAGTCTTTACATTGTTATGTGGCATTTCTATATATAATTTTACAAAATCAAAGGCAAAATATCACTCAAATGGTTTGCTCAAGGCTCATCCTCCAAGCTTCGTGCTACTACAGTTTTCTAGTGTTTCTATGGCTTCCAATTCCTCATTGGAGAACCCCATTTTGGACTCTAGGCTGTCATTTGAATGCAATATGGGTGCTCTAGTCATTTGGGTCTTCTTAGCAGCAACTTGCTTATCATTGAACTCTTTCTGAAATGCCTCTAACACTTTCATGAAAACTGGTAGGATAGGTTGGCCTTGTTGCCAAGAATTCCCATCTTTGATCTTGTGTTGCTTGATGAGGACTATTCCATCCTTTAGAAGTTTTAGGAACTTGCTTCTAGTTATCTCCATTTTTTCCATTGCCTATATTGCAACATTGAACAAAGTAAGTATTTTATTTGACTCAATAAGTGTCCTTCATCTCCCACTAAACTTTTCCTCATTTCTTTCCTTTTAAATGACCCACGTGATTTCAGTAGAAAGAGAGATCCAAAATAATTGAATGTATTTATTGAGTTTTTTTATCCTACCCCATTAAGATTTCAAACCAATTTACTTTGTCATTATCCCCCCATATTCCTTGATTATTACAAAAGACTTTCTAGATCTCATTAGCACAAAAACAATAAAAAAAACATGATACACAATTTTAGGTAGCCTATAAATATTGCAAATATCAATGTCAGTATGATTCATTCTAAAAGGAAGTTTTTGTAAAGTCAATAACCATCTGAAACAAGCTTTTTCTGCATCAACCATATTGTGCCAATTAGAGAATAATACATTTTACCAAGCCTTGTAATCAACATTTACTTTCTAGATTTTATTCAAGTAATCAATAGGAGAATTAGAATTGATGATTTCAAGTTATAAATAGTTTTGGTTTTAACTTCATAGAGTGGGGTGTTATCTTTCTAGACAAATTCGGTTAGATTCTCATTAATCTTTCTCACATTATGATCTAGTAGCAGGCACTTGCATGCCTCCTTGAGAACAGAGTAGGTTCTAACATTAGACTAGGGAAGCCCATAATCCTCTTTTAACTGATCCCAACTTAACATATCCCCATCCCTTAGGATGTTGTTGACGGTCTTGATGCCAGCTAGGTGCCACTTTTTGGCAGAGCACCCTTGCAAGAGGGCTAATGGTTTTCCATTGTGGTCTAGATTACACCGGATAGACCTACTAGGGTGGATAGGATTAATTTTCTTGTTTTTAAATATATAATTTATTCTAACACCTAGATCTGAAAAAAAATGGTTCTTTATAGGATAAAATCATTCATTTTTTTAAAAAAGTATGCTAAAGGCCAAAACATGTGAATGTACTACCAAAAAAATAAATAATAAATGAAGGTATTTTTCATATTCCTTTAGTATAAAGATGCTTATGATGCCTAATTTTGGTTAGAATATTTCATATAATTTTCTAGTCTATATATTTTTAACTAATGTTTACATTAATATTAAGGTATTTTTTAAAACCCTTTGTATATTCCCAACATAATTTGACCTATGTGAAAAAGTCACCATGATTTACATACAAGAGAATAGAGTTTCATATAAGGTTGTTGCCACAATAGTGGTTTACACTTTCTAGGAGATTATGATTTTTGTTGAAATCACATATTTTTAGAAAATATAATGATTTAAGCCTTGAAATTTTCCATTTAAAGGATTCCAATTGAAGATGGTTTGACCAAACCACCTTAGACCAAGCCCCTTTGAATAGAACCCCGCTAGTTTTAAACCATACCTATAATGAAGTCTCATTTACACCTATCAAAATGCTGATAAAAAACCACTTTTGATTTACCTTTTCGGGAATCAAAAGAATTCATTTAAAATTTATTTTTTATAAGTATGTAGTCCTTGATATAAGCTTCCAAAAAG
>VDFB02203541.1:0-10064 GCA_007258455.2 Sequoia sempervirens
GGTTAGGAAAATCCCGAACACTGCGACATTGAAGGAGATCGACCAGTCGGAAAGTTAAGAAAATTTTGAACTGTGCGACAAGATTCCAAGGTTCAGGATTTGGGTGATAGGCTGATAAAGAAGACCAACAAAGGGTAAATCTGCCAAGTATTTAACAGAGATACAAGCCATCAAGTTGAGGCACAATTTCCAACAGGGATTCCTATTGGAAAATAGGTCTTCAGATATCTAAGAGCATTGGCAGATAATGCAGGTATGTGAAAATCCTATTTCACATCCTTGAAAACAAATCTTTGCTCCGGTATATTTGCTACAAGTCATTTTGAAGTGGGCTCTCCCTCTGTTAAAAGAGAAGTGGAGGTTGTCATTGATGAATCCCCTTCAGAATCGAAGAAGAAAAAGGTTATAACTGAAGATATCATTGACATTTTAGAAGAAAAGGAGAAAATATCCTTTGATGACATCTAGTCTGTGATAGTTAAGGGGAAGTTGAAGAAGGTTGGTGAATTATGGAGTGTAACCTCTCCTATTGATAGACTGAAGATTGATGATGCTTTAGTAGAATATCTGCTTCATAAAGGTATTGAGTATCAGCTATTTTTGATTTCTTACTAGAAAATCTAGTTGAAATTGTTGAGGAAAGGATGTTGCTTGAAGGTTAGGAAGGACACAAGTTTGAAGCTTTGGTTGAAAAGAGGTGTGTTAAAGATAAGGAGAGATTCTCTAAACTGATCATGGAAACAAAGAAATGCATTAAAGAAATATCTGATATTTACAAGTATTGTCTCTGGTGGCCTGCTGCAATAGATAATTTTAGAAGTAAAATTGAAGCAATTGAAACTGAAGTGAACAACATTAGGAATAATTTTGACATCTTTGAAGATAAAGAATGAACAGAAAGATTGAGAGTTGGTGAACTACAAGATGAATTGGTAGTTGTACAAAGACAAAGAGATGATGTAGTGAAAACCTTCTGGCTTCTTAAGGAGATTGCTTAGGTCCGGTTAGAACATCTTTCTAGAATACTTATTGACGTGTGCAAAAGATGTTGAAAGACAAAGTTCATATTGGTTACCGTCTTTTACTCTGTTGGGCTTATTGGAAAGCATCTATACAAGAATGGATTCAGCTACATTTAATTGGAAGAAATTGCGTCCAATTCTTGAGGAAAGATACAAGAAAGTGTTTCAGGTGAAGAGTGTCATTTTCACTTGAATCTCGAGTGTTAAATTTTTGCTGTTTTTGCTGTGGAATGGAAGAAAAGGAAGAAAACGAGGCTGATTGAAACTTTTGGATGGTTGGAAATATTTTTGATCTTTTTGATGTCACCATGTTTAAACCTTCGTTTATATCATTTTTTGGCCACCCTTTGCCATTGATGTCAAAGGGAGAGAGAATTAGAGTGTGGAGAGAGTTAGAATAGAGTATGGGGAGAGTTTGAAGGATAAGTTTTCCCATGTTGTCATCAATGAAAACAGGGGAGATTGTTGGAAAAACGAAGAAGATTGACTATATCTACAGTTTTGTGTTGTCATTGATGTCACCATGTTGTGACTGCAAGTTTAAGGCAATGCTTGATCCGATATTTTGGTCTGGTATCTAAACCGATATTTGAGCTACACTCTCTGGTATTCTTGTCCGCAGTTAGTAGTTAATGCTTGTGGTTTTGAGAAATTTTTTATGGTTGTCAAAGGCATGCATGATCAAAATATTATGTGCTCCGGTGCTCGTAAAAAATGTTTATTGCTTTTTGCATTTGAAGTCTATTCTTGGTTGACTTCTTGGGGTAATTGCAATACGGTGAATTAATTTTGCTATGTAGATATATGTGCGACCTAGTTTAGGTCCTCACTAACATAATGTAGCATGCTAGAGATTTGAATTACCTTCTTGAAATATTAAATTGTGAATGATTGGAGCTAACAATTAGTATTTTTGGTAAATATTAAATGCATCTGATTAGGCTGACCTAATTGATGTTTATGGGAAAGATCAAGTATATAAATGAATATGTTGGACAATTTTTAGTGAGCAAATGAAAGATAAAGATAGAAGAGCAGAAGTGTGTGTATGCAAAATTAATAAAGCAGTTGGATGTGAGAAAAAAGGATGAAGTGTGTTGAATTGGTTTATGGAGCATCAACAAAACTACATCATCACTTGTTAGGTGCATTTTTCTCAGTTCATTTTGGCTATGAAGCCTAATTTTGTTCTATAACTTTTTTTAGGCAGTGAGCCTCCTTGTAAGCAGTGAGCTTTTGTATTTGGACAGTGAGTCCTTTCAGGGCAGCGAGCCTTTTATTTTTAGTTTGAAACTACTTTATATTGTGAGTTAATCCTCATTGTGGTTTTTCTCTCCTTGGGTTTTCCACGTAAGAAATCTGGTGTTTGTTGTGTTGAATTACTCTTTGCTATCTATGTTCATGCTCATACTTAATGACAAATAATTTGGTTATGAAATTGATATGTGTTGGAGTTTTTAAGTTTCAAATTTTGTGACAACTAATTCACCCCCCCTCTTAGTTGTCCTACATCCTTATAACAATAACCCACTCAAAGTTTCATTCCACAATGCTTAGGGAACCTTCTAGCTATGCCACTACGGGTCATAGGTTGGGTTGCAAGGCTAGGAACCTCGTAACACTCACACCCACAACACTCCTAGGATACAAGGAAAGGGTCTTTCAGCACTACCAAATGGAACCAAATGGTTCACGTTAGGTTCACCAAAAATGTAGAGGAGGGGGATCAACCACTCAATGACTCTAGGTCATAGAGAGATGAGAGTTGAAGGTTTCCCTAATCTACCTTAACCACACAGGTGTTTAAGGAATTCTTTGATGTCAAGGATAGAGCACTCTCAGTGCTTTTGTCCCTCTACTAACCCGAGAATTAGGTTCATACCAAGTGAGTAGATTTCTGGGACTTAGACTATGCCTTGGATAGCTCTCTGCTAGAGGATGACAGTGTAGGAAAGGGACGAAAATGTGATACGTTGGTGTCTCATAGGTGCACTGGTGTCCATATAGACATAAAGTGTAAAAGGATAGTGAAGGGTACTAAAATCTACTGACAGCTTAGTTGAAGATGTTTTAAATGATGACTAAGGCACTAAATGAAAAAATAACTAAAATAATGAGAGAAATACTATGACAATGATAAGAACAAGAAAGGGTAGAATGAAACTGATGAGGAATCCAGTTCGCTAACAATCTCCACATGAACACTCACCTATGCACAAGCAAGAAGGGAAAAAT
The DNA here is from genome assembly GCA_007258455.2 of Sequoia sempervirens. Classification (NCBI taxonomy): domain Eukaryota; kingdom Viridiplantae; phylum Streptophyta; class Pinopsida; order Cupressales; family Cupressaceae; genus Sequoia; species Sequoia sempervirens. Next base: position 3,258 of record VDFB02203541.1, read on the forward strand.
GTTGGGGCTATTTCAGGGCTTGCTATAGTCAAACCCCCGTTTTGGTGTTTCTACCTCCATGAACAACCAGATAGATAGAGAGATAGAAATATGATAAATAAAGTATGCTAGAAAGTAAAATATCGAATGCTACGAGAAAAAATATGCTAATCAAATCCAACAACAACATAATATTAAGAAAGCAATACCACCCTTGACCAAAGGTGCTCAAGGCCAATGAGAGAGGAATGCAAGTCTACAATTGTGGCAAAGTTGACATGGATACAACAACACCGAAGGGAGGTCTTGCAAGATACCAAGTTGCAACTTTTGTGGTAGACGTGAAGAATGTTGTGATGTCAGAATCATGAAGCCAATAGTGCAACAAGTGGCTTGAAGTTGTGAGAATGTCAAGAAAGTGAAGCAAGATCGAATGAGTGTGAAGAAGAAGCCTAAAGTGTGTAGAAGATGGATTGAAGATGAACAATAGCCATTTGAAGGTCAATTAGGAGGGAAATAGCCATTGAAAGGTCGATAGGATGGCACAAGGGTGTTACGTTTTGTCACCAATGGAGAACATAATGCCTCTGAAAATTCTAGAGGCAAGAATTTCGTCAGGCTGATAGTACATTGTGTAGACGTCGATGCATCGTGCACACGTCCTTGACAAAAATTCACCCAATGACACTAAAAGCAAGCTCCAAGTGGATGGAGTTTGGAATGAGGACGTGAAATTACATGGTTGGATTTTATTTTTCTGAGGTGAAGGATGTAAAAGGGGAATTTGCAAGGGTGGTTTAAATTCCTCAAAATCAAAATCAGAAATCAAGCGTCGATAAAGGTAAATCAAATCCGTCGGATCACCCTTCTTTCGATCAAAATCGAGATCAAAATCAAAATCAGGGTAGACTCTCAACTCTCCATCATGAATCCTAAACCCTAAACCTTATGCCCTAAACTCTAAACACTATTCACTAGACTACAAATTCTATACCCTAGTTTCTAAACCCTAAACCCTAAATTATCCTAACATTTATAATTTTAACACTAAAAGTTGAAAAAATAAATTTAATCCCTATAGTAATGAAAAAATTTGCCTTTTTCTTGCTTGATCTGATAATTGACATTAAAACTGGACTAATGGTGTCTTGGAGTGGTGTTGTAATGTCTTGTACACATTCACATCATTTTAGGACCTTTATTTGACTAAATCATGCTTTAATTTGTCCTTTGCAAAGGTGCTATAACACACTTTCACACTTTTCTAGGACTTATTTGCTTAATTAAGCCTTATGGGCCCCTTTCTAAATAAAATATGCATAATCTAAATAAAATATGCATAATGTATACCTTTTTTAAGTGTTGTAAAGTGTTTTAAAGAACTTTCACATTTATCTAGGTAGTCCTAATTCATTGTGATTAAGTAGAGTTAATAATTGTCCCTTTTAGGCCTTAAATTTTGGCACCTCTTGAGGATCTCTCCTGACAATTATAAATTAAATATCAAATTATTTCATTGGGAAAAATTTGGTCTTGGTAAGTTGATCCAAGATCCATTTTCCCTTAATGGCAAATGGGTCCTCCCTTAACAGGACCCTTTTCTCAGTTGTTCTGGAATGGGTTTTTGGCCTTCTTTCAACTCCCTGAAGCTTGGTCTTGGAAACTTAGCCAGGACCCATTTTCCTTTGGTGGAGAATGGGTCTTCCCTTGATGAGACCCTAATTTTTGAATTTCATTTTGGCAGAAATTTAATTATCTTTCTTTCTAGATCTAGTGTCGGCCTTAGTTCTTTGAATTTCAGGGTTAATCTCCTAATTTAGTATAAATAAGGGGTTAATTCACATAGTTTCACCTAATATTTTCAAGAGAGTATCCTAATACTCTACAAGAGCATTATAGAGCACTTCAAGATCATTTTCAAGGCATTTCAAGGAAGAATGTCAAGAGTTTTATTGCAACATTTCAAAGATCATATCATTATGGCAAGGTTCTAATTGCATCATTTCATGTTCATGCTTCATTATATTATTTCTTCATTTGGTTTAATTACCTACAAGGGGTTTGACTGAGACAAACCCCCATTAACTAACAAATCAACAAGTTTTTCTATCCTTGAGCGTGTGATTGTAGATTTACAGGTTGAAGAGCAAGATTATCAAAGTTGTTAAAATTGCCAAAGTTGCAAATTAGTTGTCATCCAAGGTGCAAGACCACATAAAGAGCTCTACAAAACTGAATACTTCCTTCCAAAACTTGATAATAGGGATTTCAAGAGTGCATACATCAAAGTACAAGATCCTAAAATTAGTTTTCTAAAACCCTAAAAGGACCCATTCGCCCCTGAAGGCGAATGAGTCCTCCATAGCTCAAAAACAATAAGTTTTTGGCTAGGTGCACTCCCTTTTATGCTCTAAAATCATTCCTTATAGTTGCTATAAGAGTTAGGGTTGATTTTTGGTTGTTATTAGCATCTTCTTTTGTATATTTGAAGTGATTTGGGTGGAAAAATCAAGTGATCCTTCTTATTTGCTTACATTTGGGAAGGATCCTATTTTTTCTACATTTCAATCCCTAAACTGTCAATGCTGAACCCTCCATCATAAACCCTAAATTTTAAACCATAAAACATAAACCCTAAGACCTAGACCCTTCACACTATTTTCTAAACCCTAAAACCTAACATTAATAATTCAACACGAAAACCTAAAAAAATAAATTTAATCTCTAAACCTCCATCATAAACCCTAAATTGTAAACCATAAAACCTAAACCCTAAGCCCTAAACCCTTAACACTATTTTCTAAACCCTAAAAACCAACATTACTAATTCAACACTAAAACCTAAAAACATAAATTTAATCTGTAAACCCTTAATCATAAACCCTAAACCCTAAACAATGAATAATTTGAGGTAGGGTGGGATGAGAGAGAAGAGAGGGATCAGGGAAAGGAGCGTCAGAAATCAAAGGAAAAGATCGAAAGTCGAGGATCGAGAAAATCTCGCGTCGATCGAATAAAAAGATCAGGAACAAAACGTCGCGTCAGTCAAACAAAGAGGCGATCGCCAAGCGATCGCCAGGTTATTTTTTTAAGGTTTTGATATTTAATGTATTTTTCTAGTGTCTCCATTTTTTGTCAAAAAACTACATTTGGTATTTTTGGCTTCATCTTTAGCCATTCATCAAAATTTCAAATAAACTATATTTTTAGAAACTAGACTCTATTCTATATAGTCATTTTATTATTTTTTTGATTAGATTTCTTTAAAATTTGGGGGGAGCATGCTCATTTTTTATTTTTCAGGATGTCTCTACTTTCAAAATTAGTAAAAGGTCATACATTCATTAAAAAACCAGCTGAAAAATTAGACATCTACTACATGTTAGCTAATTTCTCATTGAAGTGATTTTTGAATACTATAAAAGTTAACATTTTAGCAGTAGCACACCAGACGTATGTTATATTTTTTTGATAGATACATGAGTACTTTGTGTGCTTCCACTTTTTGAACCCCCTAATCTCAAACATTTAAAAAAAATAGTATTTTAGAAAGTAGATTCACAATAATATGACTCTTGTTCTCGTTGGGTCTTTAGATTTTGAGCATAACTATCTTCACTTTTTCATCCAAGATTAGTCTTTTTTTTTTTGAGAAAAAAAGTGGCCACTTAAGACCCCTTTTTGGTCCTCCATTTCCATGCACTTACCCAGTGAAAAATGGACATTATGGTTGTAGCTAGAGGGCCGAAGAGATAAATTTTAACATACAATTTGTTATAGTATGGGTACAATTTTTTAAAAACTTTTTTTAGGAACCCAAGAGTTCTTATCTATATGTATCCATACAACCATATGGAATTTGTTCAATCATATGGAATCTATACCATACAAATTGTACCATACTCTTACATAGGATACCCTATCAACTTTGTTCACTTATTAAAAGGTTTGGGAAATCTATTTATAAAATCCACCCTTTACAAAAACTATATGTAGGTTGAACTCTAGTCACAAGATAAATTTGTTAGTTTAATGATCCTTATAGTTTTATATTGTGTTGAAATAATTTCATATGAAATGATGGGCAGGGGGAGTTGGAAGTAAGATTGAGGTTGAAGGAAATAAAGTAGAATAGATGAAAGAGGGGGACATAACAGCAGATTCTGAAGCAGGAGCTACCAACTCCTCTTCCTTCTTTTGCAAGTCAGCCTGCTCAGTCACTAGAGCTTTTGTTTGATGCTTGCGCTCAAGTGCAAGGCAATTTCTATGACTCTAGGAGTTAGAGGCTACAACCTGAGAAGGGATGGAATAATCCCGTTCGACCATCAGAGTATCCATCACAGTCGTTTCTGACGAATGGAGGGACTCCTGGACAAGAACAAGAGGAGGAGATGGAGAGGATGATGGAACAACAGTGGGGGAGTAGGCTTGAGTGCCTCAGTGGCAGGCCTCTTCCCATTCACTACCTCAATGGTAGGAGAAGTAGGAGGCCACAAAGGCTGAGACATTAGAGACGCTCCATGAGGACCCTTCCCCTTACCATACAAAACGGGTCGATGCACCATAGGTAAGATAGGAAGTTCAAATGTTGGATGCTTGGGATTTCACCAAGTGAGCACCATCAAACTCCCCAACAAGTGCATAGGAGTGGAAATTGATGGCACTATAGTAGGGTGAGAGGAAGCGATAGGTGGAACAATGGAAGAAGGAGGGCCTTGAGCGTGCTTCTCTTCTTCCCTTTTTCAAGCCAAGCCAACCTCATGGTTTTCCTTGAAGCAAGCTCTATGTGAAATGGCATAGGGAGAAGGAGATTATCTCACCTTAGGAGTTATGCCCCCATTCTTGTACTCCACATAATTCCAGTACAAGAGATCCATCCTAGGAGGTAGCAAACCCACAGGGGTAGGCCATAAGTTATCCAATGAGTAGCCCCACACGCAATTGATGGTTTATAATCGATGCTGTGGACTACATACACCAAACCCTCATGGGAAAACTTTAGACACTTATGGACTACAGAGGGAACCACATTCATAACAACCAACCATGCGATCCCTAGCTTTACCCTGAATAGTTCGAACCCCGAGATGATGTCAAAGAGTGCATTTACAGTTCTAGACACAACTAGGACTGACAAGGTGATGCAATTGATGGGTGGAATGGAAAGTACATCGTGTGTATGAATAGTGATCCTAGATTCATCATATCCATCCTTGTGTAAGAAATTAATTAACATGATCTCCTTTGTAATGACATTCACTTGACATATAGGATCAACGAGAACACCCATTACAGTATTTCTATTGATTCATGCGGTGATGTATAAGGGAGATGGTTCTATATTAGAATTCATTAGCAAATCCTATGAGGTGAATGTTATGATAGGAGATCCACTTGTAGGTTGCACAAATGGGATGGGTAGATGTAAGACAAAGGCTATTTCTACGTACACTAAATAGAGCTTTCATAGGAACCCCCAAGGGTTTTACAATTAGATAGTAACCCACTCAAAGTTTCATTCCACAATGCTTAGGTAACCTTCCAGCTATGCCACTAGGGGTCGTAGGTTGGGTTGCAAGGATAGGCGCCTTGCAATACTCACACCCACAACACTCCTAGGATACGAGGAAAGGGTATTTCAGCATCGCCAAATGGAACTAAAATGGTTCACGTCGGGTTCACCAAAAATGTAGAGGGGGACCGACCACTCAATGACTCTAGGTCACAGAGAGCGAGAGTTGAAGGATTCCCTAATATGCCTCAACTGTGTAGGTGTTTAAGGAATTGTTTGATGTCAAGGATAGAGAATGAAGAGCACTCTTAGTGCTTCTGTCACTGTACTAACTTGAGAATTAGGTTTGGACCAAGCGAGTAGATTTTTGGGACCCGTATTGTGCCTTAGACAACTCTTTGCCAAAGGACAACAGTGTAGGAAAGGGATGACAATGCGGTGCACTGGCGTCTCATAGGTGTGTTGGCATCCATACGGATAAAAAGTGTAAAAGGACAATGAAGGTTACTAAAATCTACTGACAACTTAGTTGAAGATGTTTTAAATGATGACTAAGGCACTAAATGATAAAATAACTAAAATAATGAGAGAAATACTATGAAAATTATAAGAACAAGAAATGGGAGAATGCAACTCACGAGGAGTCCAATTCTCCAAAAAGCTCCACACGAAAAATCACCTACACACAACCAAGAAGGGAAAAATGTTGGGGCTATTTTGGGGCTTGCCACAATCAAACCCCCATTTTGGTGTTTCCACCTCCACAGATAGCCAAATAGATAGAGAGATAGAAATATGATAAAGAAAGTATGCTGGAAAGTAAAATACCGAATGCTACGAGAAACACTATGCTACTCAAATCCAACAACAACATAATAGTAAGAAAGCAATACCACCCTCTACCAAAGGCACTCAAGGCCAATGAGAGAGGAATGCAAGTCTACAACTATGGAAAAGTTGATGTGGCCACAACAATGGCGAAGGGAGGTCTCACAAGACACCAAGTTGCAACTTCTATGGTAGATGTGAAGAACGCTATGATGTTGGAATCATGAAGCCAATAGTGTAGCAAGTGGCTTGAAGTTGTGATAATGTCAAGAATGTGAAGCAAGATAAAATGCATGTGAAATAGAAGCCCATAGTGTGTAGAAGATGGACTGAAGATGAAGAATAGCCATTTTAAGGTTAATTAGGAGGGAAAGATCCATTCAAAGGTCAAAAGGAGGGAACATGGGTGTTATTTTTCTTCACCAATGGAGAACGTAATGTCTCCATAGATTCTAGAGATAGGAATCCTATCAAGATGACAACATATC
>VDFB02203542.1:0-26091 GCA_007258455.2 Sequoia sempervirens
ACATTATCTAATTATAGGGAAATATATCATTTATTTATTTTTTTAATTAAAAGAAATCATTCTAAACCCTATATAGGATACATTGATACTTCAAAAGCCTCTGAAGGAATTTGAGATTATGCAAATATATGTAAAGTAACATTCATAAGGTTTAGAAAATCTTGATCACTCTCTAGAATAGTCCATTAAACATGGGTTGTGCTTGAATGCACTACATAATTGATATAACACAACCACTCTGCATATCAACCAGAGTTATAGGCTCTTTATTGCAGCAAGAGGTAATCACTCTTCGATCATGCTATAATTACATCCTATCCTGTTAAACTTGAGACAACTTGAATGCACCCAATGATGATTATTGACACCTACATTATACAACCTGAACTAACTACATTATATGAGTGCCTCCATTTCTATCACAACATAGCCACATTAAACTTGGGTCACACATGAATGCATCATGTATTTGTTATAGCACAACTGTGCCACATGACCAATAGAGTTATGGATCCATAATTACAGTCCACCAAGAATTTGTTCCTGATTTGTGATCTGGGTGATTCCACACAACAAAATATAGACATGAAATTCTCAAAACCCTTAACCTCTAAAAAATGAAATATGATGAGATGTTGCTTTAAAATATGATTTTCAAACTTGGAACTACAAATCTGACTTCACAACTGAATTCTGCAAAAAGACAATGACTACCCTCAACCTGGTGATATCTTCTTGAATTTTTTCTAATTTTTTCCAAGAAAATCGTCCTTAGTTCTCCACAAACTATCTCAAGTAGAGAAAAACATTGTCACAATAAATTAGGCGCGAACTCACTTTTCTTTATGTCAGCCACAATTTAATTTTTTTAATTTTTCATGTTTGTCAAAAATTCGACGAAACTTATAGCCGACATTTCGACGAACGTCAGGGATAAACTTTCAAAAAGTTGGAAATTACACATCAAATTTTACAAGCGCTTGACGAACATCGAATTTTACATATTTCGTTTGACAATTTCATCGTATTTTGCAGTCAAATGTATTAGTGGTGGGTCCTCATTCCCTTGCGGCGGGAAAGACTAAAAAAGGGGATTCGTGTGCTAGCAAGGGCTATTTGACTTGTAGTGATGAGGTGGTTGTTGATTTTCTAAGTAGGAGTTTGAAGGGGAAGATTGATTTGTATGGTGAGGCTTCTTCGCCGCCCCCTATAATCAAGCAGAAGGAGTCAGAGGAGGGAAGTAGGAAGAAATGGGTTCTAAGGAATGCGAGTCAATTGTTGGACTTTCCTCTCACTTTAGCGGGTGGTTTGGATGTTAATGATTCTCTGAGTGTTAAGTTGAACTTGCAGCAAAAAGGTAAGACTAGGGTTGTTGGTGGATTGTTTGTTGTGGATACCTAGGATGTGGATTTGGAGAGGCTAAAGAAAAGAAAGGTTGTGGCGGAGGAGAATGCGTGCTCCATCCACAAGATCAAGACTTTGGTTACTGCTGGAAAAGGTAAGGAAATTTTTGCTGGTTAGGATAAAGCTAGTTCCTCTGAGGAGGAAGATGCTTTGGGGAAGGGGTTTTTTAACATTGATAGAGAGGATATGTCTGATGTGCTGGGAACTGCTCGTGAGGGTTCCATTTTTTTGTTCAAACTGTTTAAATGGTTTTTTCATGAACTCAACAAAACTAATGTCAAAGTTAGGGGTGTGGTGAGTAAGCCTGAGGAGTCCTCTGTCCAACACCAGATAGATGATTTTGATTCCTTAAATACTATGGCGGAGGGAACTCTTAAGATGAAACAAAACCTGGAAGGTAGAATCCTCACCCTTGAGGATCAAATGGAGAAAATTTTGGCTAATGTGATGAGGGGATGGGAGGTGTCTAAATCTTTTATTAAGTTTGATTCTGTTGGTGTGACTTCTCCTGTGGTTAGTGCCAAGAAGCGTAAAGAAATTGTTCATGCTGAAGAGATCAGTGTTGTTGGTAAGCTGATGGAGGAGGAGGGTGCTATTGAGAAGGGTGGGGAGAAGGGTAATGTTTTGATACTGAGGTGAATATAGATGGACCTGGTGCTAGAACTAGAAACAAGACTAAAGCTCAAGTTGGGGCTTCTGGTAAAGAAATGTATGATATTTTGGATGATGCTCAGAAGGTTGGGGCAAGCAACATGAAGGCAACAGATATTCTATATAACATTTAGTGTTGTTGGTTGGGGTCTTCCTTTTTGGTTGTTTTTATTAGTGTTGGTTTGTTGTTGATGGGTCGATTTATGCTTAGTGTTGTTTTCTTTAGTATCAACTTCTTTTTTTTGTAAAGGGTTCTGAGCCCCTTCAAAACCTATATTTTACCTCTAATAAAAAACAAAAGAACTACCACCCAACTGAAGTAAATAAATACTTAAAATGATTAATAGATGGAATTAAACCTATTGTCAAGTGTAATCATGGGCTACAGGAAGTCTATGTTCTCCCCCTCAAATAGCATGTTGTAGGAACTATTTTCTAAGGCTAAAATGACAATACTTGTTAGTAAATACAATCTAATATATAATTTTCATATTTTACCGTAAAACTATATTAAATACCCCTCATTTACATTTAAAATCATGTATGCAACACAAAAGTGGTAAAAAATCATGATATGACATGAAAATGAAGTATGAAGGTGGATATTAAGGTATATAAAAAAGACTAAAATATTGGATGAAATGGAATGTAAATGCCTCTCATTAGTTATTACCAATTTCATTTTTTGGAATTTCATTATACCTTCAATATCTTCTTGATCAACCAAGCAACTTCTTTCCAATTAGAAGATCTAGCTTCATAACATTAACCATAGCAAGGGTAGTATCTCTACACCACAATTTACAATCTTCCACTAAATAAGATAAGCTCATATAATAAGGAAAATCCTTAGACCCAAACTTAATCCTTGAGGATTCATTTGAGATGGTCTTTTCTACATATCCCTTTTTTGGGAATTAGAGAGATCATAGTTCACATACTAAAATAGAAAGACTTCAACCACAAAATTGGCATGAGATCTATGGCCTCTATCATTGATTGATCTCATGCTCCTAATATAATCTACATATAATAGTTTGATAACCAATTCATTCTAGCCAAATGCTGGTTCCACAACAACATCAAAGTACGAACACATCAATTTGTATAATGGCCAACTCATACATAAAGCACATACATATACAAATTATCTAGAAAAAAGGGTTCAAGTGGTTGCAACCTTATTACAAGCCTATTTCCCCTCTACCTAGTTCACTTACACATAATCCTTAAGCACATATGAGTTGAAAAGAGGAATGTTGATGCATTCCATACTACACCATGGGTTTTATCCCTTTTCCAATATCAATGACAACTACGATGATGATAAAACCATCCCACACTACTTGTATTCATCATCAAAAAGGTCATACATGTAACAACATACATCACATAAAGACCATTAATATGATTTCCATAGCCCACTAATCTTGTGATTCATCTTATAATTTAATAAATATAATTAAGATGCCATATGGTTTAGCTCATCTAAGACTAGTGTATGTACTATCAATCACCTATATTGATTTAACAATTAGAGCCTTGAGAACCATACATTAGGAAAACACAACACAAGAGGTACACAAATTCCTTTGGTACACCAATACCAATACTAAATCCCGAAGATAAGTAGGTCTTGGCATCTATCACCTACATGCTACTAGTGAAAATCAAATAACCTTATGAAACTAGGTAGTTCATGGGATCTATCACTTGCATACAACTAGTGAGATCTACATAATCCCTATGGTATGGTCATATATTTCTTTTGGCAGAGCATTCTCCTTGAATCATGTCATGTTGGAATTATGATAAGCTTACCAATAAGTAGTTCATATGTTTAACATTTTTGGTGATCACCTAAGGATGAGTGGGACAAGCTAGGATAAGAGACAAATTGTCCTCTATCTATGCCCTTGTAGAGTCCCCTTCTCAACCCTAGTTGTGATGCCAATAATTCATATCCTATATTGATCTTAGTTTAGCATTGTAACATTTAGAAAGTACTATAATATTGATCTAAAACATACTCTTGGAAGGGTTTACATCCTAGTCTAGCTATCTAGTTACATTACCCCAATGGATCCATTAAACCATACAATAGTCCTATAAGTCATCAGGTACAAATTCAACATACAAGTAACACATTGAAATCACATGAATGAGCCTCCATCCAAACAAAAATACATAAACCAATAGAAACTCGTAAATAATTAGAAGTGAATTCACTCCATTCAATTGTTATTTAGAAATACATTATTTGTTAAACATATATTAAACCCATAGTAGTAATACTAAATAAATATTCTAATCCCAAGTACACAACATTTTGCATATCACCAATCATAAAGCTTAGCACACAATTATCCACCAAATGGATATAAAGACAAAATTCCATACCATGTTAGAAATACACATTATTTTCCATAGTTGGTGAAGGTAGTCATAATGAATTATATCCTAAACTTAACATATATTTGAGTCCATGCCTTATAAGAGTTGTCCACCCATCTAATAATAATGTCTTAATTTAGTATCACCATTAAATAAAATTTAGTAGGATCCCTTAATTCCTTCATGGCCAAGTTTAGAATTCCTTTGTTTCTTTAAAGAATAGAACTTACTAGGGCCTTGAGGCTGACCCATACCACTTATACTTATCATTAAGCCAAGACACAATGTCATAGTGTTCAACACACAAAAATTTGATTATTTTAGTTCAAATAAGATTAGAGGCATTCTCACACATTCACATCAAAATAGAGCATGATGACCGTATCTCTAAAAGTTCATCCAAGATTGGAGTAGATTTTGGAAATCCAAACAACACAAAGCATTTGAGTAGATAAGATTAATGATGATGGATTTCCTTTTTTATTAGCTCAAACCTATGTAGTGTAGCATATTAATTGGAAGGTTAGATCACCACCATCTAATGTAAATTTACCTTCAAGTTGAAGCATAATGAAAAGGGAGAGATAGTCAAGTTTAAGAACAACCTCAAACCTTGGAGCTATTCTATAACCCTCCCATATGGACTTGGGTCATAGGGGCATCCTTCGCCCAAGGACTACCTACATACTAGCTTACAAATAGGATTGAAGTCTCATGTAGTTCCCATCACAATATTCACTCAAAGAACATATAAATAGGTTCACGTACCAAGGTTTCATAGCCACTTAAGTATCATTACTCATGAAAGTGAAATAGAAAGAATACAATAGAGGAAAAACCATAGAAAGGAATAAAATCAAATAAGGTAACAAACCACAATTTATCAATACCCATTTTAGAACAAAGCCATAAATCATAGAGTTTCATTGATTACTATTATATATCTCAACAAGGTCCCGTTTAATGATCCCCATAAATTAATAATGCCTAACAATAGACAAGGAAAACCCAATTAAGTAAATCCTTTAGAAAAAATGTACTAGGGAACTTCAATAGACACTGAGATCTCAATTTTTTACCTCTCTAGCATTATGATGTGTATTTCAATATAGACAGTCTATAACCCTTATTGGTTCATCCCATTAATGCATAGGCTAGATTTATTACTTATCAACAATTAAAAATCATATTGTGACCATTATCATATATCTCATAATACTTAAAAAACCAAAGTAATCATTGGTTCAAGTCTTCACACAAATCCACAAGGATACATAGAGAGTCAAACTAGATCTCTACAACCCCCTTTAGATTTCCCACTAGGTATGAGATGCATTTATTAATACCAACATCTATGATAGTTATGTTATCATCACATGTTGATGCTAGTAAGATACATGGTTGAATATGTATATTTATCTCAACTAACATAATAATACCTACTTTATATCCAGTCTATCAAATAAGATTCAAGTTATATTGCCACCTAACTTCATACCAACTTTTATTAACATTGTTAGAATCAAATATGCACACAAAAATATGTATAACAACTTAATTAATATAAAATAAATCTAAACATGTCAAAGCCAAGGGCAACAATAGTCAAAATATTGTCACAATGCACAATTATGGAAAGTCATGATATGGCTCCAAGTGATGTTCTATTATAATATGATTAAAAGATATCAAGCATAATAATCATATTGTACTAAGACTTCCTTAATTAAAAACTCAACAAGGCCACATAAAAACTATTTGAAACTTTGGAAGGCTTACACCAATGATTATAAACTTTTCGTAGGAATGAATGATATCCTAAGCATAACCAATACATGTATTTCCTAAAAATGATATATCAAGTATATCATGCAACATTCAATGCCCCAATGATAACACCGTACATATATTTATCACTTGTGCCATAGTTCATGAATACATCACCTAGTGATTAACAACTTAATACATAGTGTTGATTATAACCAAGGGAATATCACTTGCATCTTGTTCTATCCTATAGTTGCCTCATGAATATCACTAGAAGAGAGCTACATATTCATATAGAATAGCTCAATGTATTATATCCATGTAATTTACCATAAGGAAAGGAACCTGATTATTCAATTGTCCAAACAACTGTCAATATTTAAGAATTCAACTTATATAGACACCAGATGAAACCATTTTTGTCACATGCATCAAGAAGGTATAATCCTCAAGGATTCTCATCCTTGATATATGGTATTCTCAAGAATCTTAGGACTAACTTAACCAAGAAATATTAAGGTGGTGATGCAAAACATAACTATATATGATTTTACTCAAATGATTCAATCCAACATGTTAATATGACACATTACTAAGAACAAGGGTCTTGGACTAACACAACTTAGGAAATTTAACACCAACATATTCATAATGAGTGATTAGTTCAACTATAGTGGCATGTCAATGATTAATCACTACATATGTTTCAATGTTGAGAACATTCAATTAGGTACTCCAAATTATTGATAATAGAGTCATATATACTTGGAATTTTTTTAAGATGTAGAGACATATAAAATTATATTGTTCACAAGAAAAACATGGTATTCTTGTTTGATCTTCTTACATTGTACAACTATTCTATTTTTTTTTGTGACTATGCAAGATAAATGAATATAAAAAATCGCAACAATATTGAGGGTTAATTTTATTAGCACCAAAACAATGTAAATAAAAAATACTTATCTCTTCAATTTGACACATAATAAAAATGTAGTAACATGATCTAGGTACAAAAACTTATGACTAAAGGACTTGGTAGAGTGTAAAAATCTAGGGACGATGTTCAAGATATTTGTAATGTAGGTGTTGGTATTAGCTCTTAGCTCCTAGGCATAATGTTGAGGGTTTTCTTAGTGTAGGCATTGAACCTTCTCTCCTATAAATGGTGTGCAATTTTCTAGCAATGCCTTACTCTAGCATCACCACTGATACCAAATAACCATACCAAGAGAAAGACTAGAAAGGCCACAAGTTATTCAATAAGGTAAATGTGCATAATCATCATTGGAATAATATGACTTGGCTTTGGGATTGAGTCTTATGCTAAGAATGATAAAAATAACTAAGTCATTGATACCTAAGACAAGAGCCTTAACAAATAGCATAAAGGATTTCATGGAAAGTTGTAGCTCCATACTGCCTAATGATACTACACCCATACCCCTTTCATTGTTCCATATGCAGTGACCATAGAGGAGAACAAGAGAGCTATTGCAGCATCAAGGAAGCCATAGAATGGAACTATATTATTGCCAATGAACACAATTGCTATTCTATTCTCTTTTTACCCTTCAGATACAATATTGTCACACTTTTCACTGTAGAAAAATCCCAAATTGGGCACATAATCTCCTTTTCTCACTTTCCTCCTTTCTTCTCTACAAAACTCTCATTACCTCTTATATTTTTGTGTTCCATTGCAAGAGTTGTTGTCTTCCCACATATTCCAAATTGCTAACTAATTTGAAGTCTCATTTCTTCATCATTCCTATTGTATTGTCCTAAAGATGTGATATTGAAGAGAGGGGGAGGGGAACCATGCCTTAGTAATTACATGGAAGATATATTGGTTATCTCAAAGAACCCATGCCTCCACCATTACTATGTTTCCTCCTATGGTATTTTGTTTTTCATTCACAATTAATTTTCCTACTTCAATATGGCGGTTGGTAGATTTATCATCACCCTTGTTTTTTGTTTCTCTTACTTTTTGTTTATTAATTTATTTTATTTATTCTCTCGCTCTCATATGAGGGATAGGACATTATCCTAGTATGCTTTGTGTTGGGAAGGTAAGTGAAAATATGAATAATAACAATAAAAAAATCTAAATAAAATCTATTTTGCTTTGTGTATTGAAGGAAAAGGGGAAATGAAAATCACCAATATTGCAAAAGAAAAAAGAGAAATAAATATTTTGAAGGATTTAGAAATTATTCCAATGAAAAAACATTAGATTAATTGGAAGAAAGAGAGTGATTAATCATAGAAGAGAGCCTTTTTTAGGAAAAAAAGGAGATAGAATGTTATTGCTTCTTTAAAGAAGGAAATTCTAAGACCACAAACTTTTCTAAATAAGTATACCATTTCCAAAAGAAATGGAAGTTCACAATAAAAATAACAAAATAATTTGTTGTAGACAAAAGTGTTATTGTCTCTTCAAGAAACAAAAAGGGAAATAATACAAAGACTTTATTAACTCCTTACAATAATATGAAGAAGTGTTATATGTTTATATTCCTCTATTCAAAAAATAAATATTCAGAATCCACAATGCAAAGAATAGACAAATATACCATTAAGATGACATAAGATGGACCCTAGGAAACCCTCATGAGGGAAAAAAACAGCCTAAAAAAGTACTCACATACTCAATGCATTATCTCATGAATGTAGATTAAAATACACTTGTAGAGTCTACATGCAATTCTTTTGAAACATCAAGCTCCCTACTTGCACTCCATGTGAACATGAAAATAAGAATTATGTAACCACACATCTCAATCCATGCTTTCTCTTCTCACAAATGAAACCTACAAGAGATGCTCAATCATTCTTAACAAAATATTATAATATGTCCAACCTAACCAATCTCAAAAAATAGTCATGTAATTTCTTTTATAGAAATGAGCTTGCAAACAACCACCAAGTGATATTAATTAAACCATGTGTCTAATACCACGGGTTTACAAAACCATGTCCCCCTCATTTAATTTTTGGTATTAAGTTTTCCCAATATGAAATATTTTTCCAATGTACAACACATATTAAATATTTTCCTAATGTTACATACAAAATACAAAGTGACCCCACAAATTCCTAACCCATGTGATGCATGCATCCCTAGATCCCCTAGGTGCACCACAAATAATACTAATTTTTATATTTTAAACATCATGCATTATGCAAGGTGAACAACACACCATTTCCAAAAATTCTCCCATTTGTTGTATACAATGAATAAGGGGTAAAAATTAAACTCAAACATCAAGGGAGCAATTCCTATAGCCATGTACCATCAAAACATCAAAGTGATCCATGTGCTCCATGAAGATACCTCCAACAATAACCAAGGTGTTCACCATCTCAAACAACAATTCTCTCATCCTCCATCATGTCAATGCCACACTATTTGTCACATAGAAGCATAAATGCTACCTTAAATCAATATCTAAACATAAACACTAAATCCAGTTATAAAAATAGGCCTAAGTAAATTCCAAGAAACAATCACCATAGTTGAAATAACAACCACCTCTAGTTGTTAACACATCCACCTAACCATACCTCAAAACCAAGGTATACTTGTCGTAACAGGTAAATATTATTCCATAAACATATCCAACCCAATACACAATCACACTATCTTACATAAGGAATTCCTCCAAGGTAACAACACAATAAGTATGTGATAAAGAACCTCAAGATCCTTAACACCACAATATAATGAGAACATCCAACAAAGGACACATATACAAATTGGAACTCCCACATCATGGATAATGTCAAATCTGAAAAATGATCAAGGAATCCAAAGATCCATGAATAACACTCACATAGATGGTGTAGTCAATATCATTTAGTACCAAGGAACATCCAAAAAAATATGAAAAACCTACAATTAAAAATAGTGCAACACAACTCTCTCATCACTAATATCCATAGCTCCCCGAAGTTACTCACATTCAACAAATGAAAGATATTAAATAGACTCCATGGTGTTACTAAAAAATAATCAAGTGTAATAACAACACATGACCAAAAACATAGTGACCACAATATGTCCAACAAACCTCAACTCTAATGTGATGTGAACACGAACATCTAGGAACACAAGAACAAAGAGAGAACCTACAAATCAAAACCATGTAGTGTGTACTTCTACTAACACATTTAAGTGCTCAAGCTATGACACCTTAAATAAAAAATCCTTATCAACATCCAACCATAGACCAAGATGTAAGCCTCTCAAACCAAAGCAAGATCAAACCAAAATAACTATTCCCAAAATTAAGGGAATAATCCGAAAACCATCCTCTACAATCCTCAAATAAGCCCTCTTGAACTAAAATCCATAACTAGAGACTCATTCCAATGAAGAGACAAAGGAAAAGAAACTCATGTCAAGAAATCCTCAAATAATCCCTCTGGAACTAATATCCATAGCTCAAAACTCATTCCCAAGAGAAAATAAAGAACAAAACACAACACATTTGAAAATAAGGTTGGAAATACTTATCAGATGATTTAGCGTCGAGAGGACCAAGAGTGGAGAATAAGATTACTCCTCTAAGATACACCAAGCGACAATGGATCTCTCCAAGAACAATCTCTTCAATAGTCCATGTTGAACTCACATCCAACCTAGGTGTAGGCACCTCAATCTTCATGCTAAAACATCATCAAAGAGTAACCATATTAACACATGATCTCCAAGAGCAAGAGATATCCTAGCCTCACCTAAAACTAAAATAGGTTTACAAATAATCATCTCATACCATCTAAACTCTAGTGCAATATTGTAATAACTATAAGGTCACAAGAAAAATGATTAGACCACTCTTCAATCAGATTATCCCAAACCACCACCAAAGTTCCAATCTCTAGTAATAGAAACTCTCTATGACATCATGATCTGCATCCCCTCAAAATATGACTATATATCCCAACTAAACATATTTTCTCTTGAGAGAAAATGTATTGTTTCAACCCTCTAACACATAATCAAGGGTCCACATAGCACAATAAATCCATCTAATAAACATTAATGATTTTTTAAATTTAAAACTCATAACTATAATCTCAACCAAAGAATCCAAGAGGCCTCTATGGTACTAGGATTTCAACATCTTTAAATCATGTGAATATAACCATCTTATGTCAATTAAAATTAAGATGTCAAATTGTTCTTGCTACATATAAGAAATAGGATCCAAGAGATCCTCCATAACACCAAAAATCACTATAAATGATCATCCATCTCCAAATGATGAATTCACTTCCAAAGCTCCCACTGAATTGTGATACCGAGCCACACATGACATCATGATAACCATCTCCCAAATGAAGATCATCTATGGCCCTCATAATCAAATAACTCAAATACAACATCAAGAGCTCCCAAAGAGAAAATCAAAACCATAATATTCAAACTAAGAAGAGACACAACCACCTACAATTAAAAATCAATCCAACACCACCAAAAATGCATCTAAATAACAACCATGTCATGCTAAAGCTCCAAATATAAAAGGAACCTCCATAACACGATGACTGACAGCAATGTACTTGCATCAAACTCCTATTAATTCTCACACATTTTCATCATATGGTCAACAAGTATAGGTCTCACAACACAATTTTATGAGGCAACACCATCTCTCTCTACCTCATAATGACAACCAAATCAATAAACCAAGTGACTAAACTATGCCACTCAAAGAGAATCTACATCCACATTGAAATATCTATGGATATACACACAACCCACATTTGAGCTATAATGCAACATATTATAGACAACCTACAAAAATGCACAAATCATAGATCTCATAGTATAATATTCAAATTCAACTATACATTGATTACCATGTTAAAAAAGACAACCAAAGATAAACATGCATGTTTTCCATGACTTGAACACCAAATCACCATAGATTCAATTTTCCACAAACTCACAAATTATTATAGTTAAAGAAACTAACAATTAGCTCAAATAGAAATGTAAATGAATAAATCACATGTCAACATCTCCAAACCTAATCCATTGCAAAGTACTAAGAAAATTCTCACCATCACTTATAAGAAGTACAAAATTGGACATCATGGGAACAAGATATCATATGTCTATTGAAGATATTTTCTATCTAAAAGAAAAAACTAGTAAATTCATTAATACCTCAAGTAGTACTTGAAAAGTGTTTTCCATCGACTATAAGAATATAGAAATATGAATCCCTAGGTGAAATTTATACGCTAAAAAAAATCCCCTCCATTAGCAAAGTCATACTAAACATTGGTGGTTGTGTAGTGGTGATTTGGTGGTACTTCGACTACATTGCTAGTGGCAATGGCAAACAGGTGGCTTTGGTTAATGACACCACCCAATGGTGATGGTGGGTTGTTCGAGCAACACTTTGGTGATTTCCACCAATGGTGGTGGGTCTTTGATGACCCACATATGGAACAACCAAGCTACAACCCCAAGGTTTTTAACCCCCATGGGCTCGGCATGACTACCCACTAATGACCAGTGGGCTAGCCTCTACACTAAATTTAATTTTTTTATTTATTTTTAATCATCACTTTTTAATTTTTTTTTTCTAAGCACATACATGCTAACATAGGGTGATGTAGACCTAGTACAACTTGATGACAAAGAAATATATTTTTGACATACAATTGTCCCATCGACTATACGACTAAATGGATTCTATATGGTTGTATAAATATTTTTTTCAATATTCCTCTACAACCTTAAAATGGAAAAAAAAATGACCATAAATAGTCATATTTTATATGGTTCCATAGTTTTTGGGCCTTCTGGACACAATGTCAAGGTCTATTTTTTTGCAATATGTCTAAAAAATTCTAACGTCTAAAACCATCACAAAAAGAGGTCAATAGAAAATCCACTTGTCAAGTCTTCATCAAACCCCAAATCTTCAATAATTCAAGTCTTAAAACACACATATGACCTAAAAAATACATTTATTATTTTTTTTTCAAGACCATGGATTCAACTATGCACAAAAATCTACTCCTTCTAAGGGTTAACAATACCAGGGAGATTGTTGGAGTACAGGACCACTGAGAGGGGAGTGAATCAGTGGTCAAATGAAAAAACCAATTTCAAAACTTCACTCACTTGATTATTCAAAGAGACCCTATTGAAAATACTTCAAACAATTTATATATTGTATGTTGAGGGAGTCACAAAGTTATGAAAATTAAAATTAAATACTTAAATCAAATATGATCAATCAAACACAATATGGCACACCACCAAGAGAAAACATAACATAGATTTTATGAGTGGAAAACCCTAAAAGGGTGAAAAACCACTCTAAAAATTTGTTTCATTAAGCCTCACTGGCTAAAACCTTACTGATTATATATTGCATGCCTCATTGGCAATACATCAAGCCTCATTGGCTACACAACCTCCCTCACTAGCAATACAACCTGCCCCGCTGGCAAAGCACTATGTCTCACTTGAAAACATCACTTCAAAATAAATTAAGCACGAACTAGAGGGTTACTCTATTTCCATACATATCACTGCTCTGTCAAAACTTCATCTCCCTTATACACACACATCGCAACACTGTTTTATCAAATTGAAATACAAACCACTTGTAACCTCATTCAAATCACACAATATTGTGCAAAGGTGAATAAATTTCACGAATCTCTTATATATTGTTACAAAAATTCCTCTTCTCATCAAAGACAAACAAGAACTCAACCTGATGTTCATATACATAAAGAATTCTCAACCTTTGCACCTTCCCTTGTGTAATAACCGATTCCTAAATTATCACTTAATTATTATTATTGTAAATGACACATGAATATACTCATAATTAAAAAGACATTACTAGTGGCTAAAGTCAATCATAGCTACACATGTCCATTTAAATGAGTCAAAGATTCTTATATTCACTTCAAAAGTCAAATTACAATATCAAGTTTTGCTTAGTACCTAAAGCCATAATGTTATTACATAGTACATTTCTCATCAAATACATGAATGAATTACATCAAGTTACATTATAGACTTGAATAGTCTTGGAACAACTAAGGTTCTCTTCATTGCTCACCTCCACTGATGGACGAGAACATGGTTAAAGTGCTTTACTACCCAACCTCGAAGCTTACTCCTCCCCGATATTATTCTGACTTGGAGAATGCCCGACCCTGCATGGAAAGTTTAGCAAGAGAACAACTTGCAAGGTGGAATTTGGTGCATGCCCATACATCAACAAGCAATTTTTATCCACAAATTAGAAAAGAAAGTGTAAGATCTATGCTAGGAATGGCAGAGAGTGAAATGATAGAGTTCATTCATACATACATAATGAACCATATTGCTTGGCCAAGCATAATAAGTGTGTTGCAACAACAACAAACAATAGGTTCTGGTAAAGCAAACCTATACTCTCTGAAATCCATTTCGACACCCGTCCTGGAAGGTAACTTTCTAATATAACAACTATCTACCTTCTAGCAGCAACTACCCATAGGTGCTCTAGTCAACTAAGGTACCACTGTTCTGTTCTAGTATTTTAAATATTCTTTCACACAAGTCTTCAAAAGAAGGAACATAATACAAATATATAATCTAAACAGAATTCAGATTATATGTTTCACAGAGTATTTCAATGATCATCCATATCATTCTTATGACCTTTTTCTACTTAACATCTTAAGAATTTTCCCTTTTTAAATGTACTAAAAAAACAAAGGAAAGTATGTCACAAGTATGTGTATGTGCATAGATGAATTCTATGTGCATACACATATATGTGCCTACTAATGTTAAAGTTTGTGCATACATTTTGAAATAATCATTATTCAGATTGCAATCTTCAAATAGTATTCTAATTGACATTTCATAGTCAAAATAAATATTCTAAGCAATTTTATGATAACAGTTTCACTTATTGTTAAATTCTAACATTATTGTTTCCATACGAACATTTATTGCTTTAACAAAACAAGTACTGTTTCCTACTAAATAGTCATAAAGTAAGTTGTTTACATATTAAACAGTCAAAACAAGATGTTTAGTCCATTATTAAACAAGATGTTTACATACTATGAACATCATTGTTTTAACAAAACAAGTAATGTTTCCAACTAAATAGTCATAAAGTAAGTTTTTTACATACTAAATAGTTATTAAACAAGTTGTTTACATATGAATACTCATGTGCAAAGATATGAATATTCATTGTGCAAAGATAAATTTCAACAAAATAGAGTCTTTTGCAAGTATATCCACCGTTTACATCAACATATTTTTGTTTCAGACTAAAATGTTACATTTAAGGGTAAAATTATGTCATTTACTTTGTTTGTTATTTTGAAAATGAACAATCAAATAGCCCTATTCCATACATAAGGTCAAATTTTTTATTCTTCAAATACTAAACACTTTCCTCTCTAGAAATTTTTAAGGCAATATAATAGTATAAAGAAATCTATGTTCGACATGCTTGTCGATGTTATACTTGAGTAACTACTTCAATCAAGAAGGCTTAGAAACTCAATTTTCAACCATAATTGTGCCTTTTCAGGCTACATTTAATAAACTATGATGGCTCTGTATTTGACCCATTTCAGGGGTTGGGTGGTTCCTTCATAGATTTCAATCCACAAACAAAATTTCCCTTATGGGAATCCTAGCTTATCCCATAACACATGCAGTAAAATATATATACATCATGCAGACTCAAATCTGTATTTTATTCAAGTAGAAATAATCCTATCGATCATGAGGATCGATTCCTTTACAAGGCTACAAAGATCTGAACGTATACATTACATTGATTCATAAGGAGGGCAATCCTTTTCATTCAAACACAATTCCACATTCTCAGTAATGAAGGTTGTCTCCTTTCCATTATCAGCCTAGCTGATGATGGAAAGTGATACTTGAAAGATAAAACAAAGTCAAACAAATGAAGAAAATACTAAGGTTTAAATCCTCTGATAGGCTCAAAATGTGAACCTCTACAGTATTCCAACACCAAAGGATATATATTTGATCAGAATTCATTAGTTTGATAGCCATGATGTGGCTACATTAGCATGCAAACTATCACTCAGTCGCTTCTAAAGGGGTTTGATGCCTCGGTCTATTCATTTAGGCTCCATTAAAATGCTCAAACAAGCAGGTCATAGCCTTGCAGTCCCCTAAGGGTGGTCACTACACTGTGTCATTGGATTTAGCCGAGACACACACACACAGCCAAAAAATATACAAAATATTGTGCTATCAGTTTCAACATATGCAGTTATAATCACTAACTTAGCATGAAAAAAAATAAAGATAGTGAATTTGATATTGATTTCAAGAAAGCCAAGTTACCTCTTAAGTCGAGGTTTTGATGAGTCTTTCCTCAAATTTTCCCCACCCGTGCATACTCTTCTCTGATTTTTCCACTTCTTGTTGATTTCTTCTGCAAATCGATTCCCCTGCTTTTTCCACCACTCTACATAAAAATGGTAACCAGACTTTTGCATGTGATCGGTTGCTATCATTATGGATTTCTGCCATAGTCATCGCCACCCTCTAATTTTGAACATTTTCTTAATGATTTTGCAAACCACGACCATTGTGGGTCTGCCCTAAAATATTCATTTATTTTTCCACTGTTTGATTCATTACATATTAGTTATCAACTTGATTTCAAATTCAAATTTGATTATGAATAAGTATGTATATGTACGTATATATATATATATATATATATATATATATATATATATGTATATATGTATATATATACTTATATATTTGTATCTTTATGCATTTAAATGATTTCATTCACATCTTTTCATACATTCGAATAATTTATATATATCTATATATATAGGTGTTCGATTTGAATACACACACACACACATATATATATATGTATATATGTATATATATGTATGTATGTATATATATATACATATATATATATATATATACATATATATATATATGTATCTATATATGTATATATGTATATGTATATATATATATGTATATATATATATGTATATATGTATATATATATATATATGTATATATGTATATATGTATATATATATAAACATTCATACACTATCATTTTAAGTAAGAAACTTGAATTTCATTTTGAGCATCTTTACATATATACATATTTTTCTACACTTAAAGAAAATAATTCTCTCTAAAATGCTTGTTTTAGTTCCTTCAAAACACAAGGTTTGAATAGACAATTACATCTGCTAACCATTCATTTGTAAGCATTGAAACAATTCATATTGAAAAAAAAATTGGTTTCTTATATATGCAAATCAATCAAATGCAAGTCACCATGCCACTTGTGGTGTGTGCACCCAGATTCCAACTAGCTTACCATTTGATCCAGCTAAACAATCCTACTTAATCATGTTTTCGTCCTTCAGATTGTCACCCTACAACTACACACACTTGCACTTGCAAATTGATCAGTAACATTCAATTCTTGATGACATATAAAAATAGTTTTCAAATTTTCACAAAGTCAACATTAGTCAACTCCTCATATTCAACATTTGAATATTCCAGAATCTCCATTTAATATTTAATTGAATTTCATCAATAATTAATTTTTTCGTATTTAAATAAATATGCAATAAAATTGGGTTATGACATCCTTCCCCTCTTGGAAGAGACATCATCCTGATTTTTAGTAAGTCAGAATAAATAACATCATAATAAATTTTGAACATTTATGTCTATTTCAACATCTCATTAAAGTATGTCTACTTCAACATCATATGAAATATATGTCTATTTCAACATCATTTCAAAATATATGTCTATTTCAACATCATTTCAAAATATGTCTATTTCAACATCACATGAATTATATGCCTATTTCAACATCATTTCAAAATATATGTCTATTTCAACATCATTTCAAAATATATGTCTATTTCAACATCAAGATTTTAAAGCATGAAATATCATAGTATCTCAAACCAAAAATATCAAGCAAGATTATTGAATTTCTTTCAAGAAAGTTAATGCGGAAAGGAGCGTTCTATTTATTTTGCATCCTCCCAAGTAGCATTGTCCTCTGAATACTGGTCCCATTGGACCTTAAACTGAGTAATATCTTTGCTCCGCAACTTAACGTTGTGTCTATCTAGGATTATAATGGGCTCCACTAGCACCATACTTGGATCTTGTATCTACAAGGATTGCCTATCAAGTACATGAGTCACATCAAGATGATATGGCTTAAGTAAAGAAACATGAAACACATTATGAAGTCAAGCCAGAGCAAGTGGTAGAGCTAGTCTATAAGCAACTGGGTTAATCACTTCCAAGACTTCAAATGGTCCCACATATCTTGGGGCCAACTTGGAAAACTTTCCAAAAGAAATAGAGCTTTTGTGAGGTTTAACTCTTAAGAAAACCTTGTCCCCTATTGCAAACTGTCTAAGAGTTTGGTTCTTGTCAGCATAACTCTTCTATCATTCTACCACCTCTTTCAATATTCTCTTAATGACCCACATTTTCTCTTCCATTTCCTTGAGAATTTTAGGTCCTACTAAGATCATGTCCTCCAACTTATCCCAACTGATGGGGGTACAACACTTTTTCCATACAAGGCTTCAAAAGGTGTCATACCTAAGGATGTATGATAGGAGTTGTTGTAAGAAAACTCTACCAAAGGAAAATATTCTTCCCACCTATACTGTTGGTCCATACAATACATTCAGAGGAGGTCTTCAACTACTTGATTCACCCTCTTTGTCTACCCATCAGTCTGAGGATGATAAGTCAAGCTGAAATTCAATTTAGTCCCCAATTCCACATTCAAGGTTGTCCAAAACCTTGTGGTCATCCATGTGTCCCTATCAGAAATGATAGTCTCTGGCACTCCATGCAAATGAAAGATCTCTTGAACAAATTTCTTAGCTAGGATCAATGATCCATCCTTAAGGTTTCTCGGAATGAAGTACGCAACCTTGGTCAACTTGTCAATCATGACCAAGATAACATCGTGCTTATTCTTGCTCAATGACAACCCCTATACAAAATCCATATTGATCACTTTCCATTTATTCTTAGGTATGTCATGAGGATACAATAACCCAGCTGGGTGTGCATGCTCAACATTGACTCGCTGGTACTCCTAGCATCTGGCTATGTACTCCACTACATCCTTCTTGAGTTTAGGCCAAAAATACAGAGTCTTCAACTCCACGATCATCTTAGATACAAAGGGGTGTCTTGAATAAGGTGCATTGTGAACTTCTTCTAAAACCAATTTTCTCAGCTCTCTAGAGTCGAGAATATACATTCTCCTCTGGTACCTCAAAATACCATCTGGTTTGATTTAGTACCCGTCGAACTGATGATCCAAAGAATTTTTTGCTAGGGTGATCTTCACTCTTTCATAGTGCTCATCCCCTGACAGATTATGAATTACCTGTTGCCTCAAGTTAGACCTTGATGATATCATGGTTGTCATATGTCTTCGTCTACTAAGAGCATCAACCACTATGTTCTCTTTCCCTTTTATGTATTCAATTCCAAAGTCATACTCGCTAAGGAATTCCAGCCACCTTCTTTGTCATGCATTAAGGTTTGTCTTGGTAAATATGTATCTCAACCCCAAGTGGTCTTTCTTGAGTTCAAATAGATTACCCAAAAAGTAATTCCTCCACATCTATAAGGCATGAACTATGGCCACCAATCCTAAATCATGAGGCACGTAGTTCACTTCATGTTGCTTAACCTTCCTTGATTCATATGCCACTACTTGTCTATCCTGCATTAATACTACTCCCAATCCCTCTCTGGAAGCATTTTTGATTACTATGAATCTCCCATTAGGATCAAGGATAGTCATCATTGGTGTTGTAGTGAACCTCTCCTTTAGGATTTGGAATTCCTGCTCGCATTTCTCGGTCCATTCAAACCGCATTCCCTTCCTTTGGAGTGAGGTAATAGGAGATGCAATCTAGGAGAACCCTTGCACAAACTTCCTATAGTATCCTGTGAGGCCCATGAAGCTACAGACTTCTAACACATTCTGAGGCACTGGCTATTCCATGATCTCTTTGATATTTTTAGGGTCTACGGAAACTCCTTTCGCTAAAATGACATGGCCCAAATAGTGCACTTTTTCCT
This sequence comes from Sequoia sempervirens, assembly GCA_007258455.2. NCBI lineage: Eukaryota > Viridiplantae > Streptophyta > Pinopsida > Cupressales > Cupressaceae > Sequoia > Sequoia sempervirens. The sequence continues at coordinate 20,387 of VDFB02203542.1, forward strand.
AATAGAATGAACACTCGGACAACTTCCCAAAGATTTTCCTTTCTCTTAATCATTGAAAAACTATCCTCAAATGTCTATCATGCTCTTCAACAATCTTTGAGTAGACTAAGATGTCATCAATAAAAATCAAGACAAAGTCATCCATGCAGTCTCTAAATACACTATTCATAAGGTTCATAAATGTTTTTGGTGCATTATTTAAACCAAAAGGTACCACTATGAATTCATAATGTCCATACTGAGTTCTGAATGCAATCTTCAGAATATCTTCTTCCTCAATTCTCAATTGATGGTACCCTGACCTAAGATCAATTTTGGAGAACATCGTTGCTCCCTTCATTTGATCAAATAATTCATCAATCCTTAGAAGTGGATACCGGTTCTTGATGGTAACCTTGTTCAACATCCGATAATCTATACACAAATGCAACTTTCCATCCTTCTTTTTCACAAAAATAACCAGCGCTCCCCAAGGAGACACATTGGGTCTTATGAGTCCCTTATCCAGCAATTCCATTAGTTGGGCCTTCAACTCAGATAGTTCTATGGTGGTCATTTGATAAGGTGCCTTGGATTGAGGCTCAACTCCTAGAACTAGGTCAATGGAAAAATTGAATTCTCGCTTCGGAGGCAATTATGTAATTTCATCAAGGAATACATCTTGGAACTCCTTGAGAATAGGATAATCATCTAAATATGGCTCCTTGTCTAGATTTCTAACATGCACTGTGTAAATCGTACACCCCTTTCGACGATCCTTCTTGAGTTGCATCATAGAAATTTTTCTAAGCTCTAAGGGTCTCTGCAATCCACAAACCTCGACTGGGTTTCCATAATCATCCAAACCGTTGACCACCTTATCCTCACAGTTCACTAAAGCTTTATGCTAAGATAACCAATTTATTCCCAAAATTACATCATATGAGCCTAAGGGTTCCACATACAAGTTGACTTGAGTTTGGAAGGTTGGAAGTTCTAACTCATTGCAAAAGAGATGGGTATCTACCCTCTGCTCTACTTGATTACCATACTAGACTGTCCAAGATTTTTCCATATACCCAGATCTAATGGGTATCTTGGGTATTATTCTAGGATCTATAAAACATTCAGTAGCTCCAGTATGAATTAAGATAGAGACAGATTGGCCATAGAGCTTACCCATTAGCTGAATTGGCAAAGCTTGATATTCTGCCTGCCTGTTATCCACTGCAACGTGGATCTGGTGAGTCTACTGGTAGCTTCCTTCCTTCTACGACTTCGATCACTGAGGGTAATTTGAAGAATAATAGTCACCTCCACAAGTATAACACCCATCACGAGGCCCTTTGCGAGTTCCTGGCTTGTCCTCTCTAAATCCTTTTGCATATGGTCATCCTTGCCCTTACCCTTGTTTTCTTTCTTGTTCTTTCCACCATTACCATCTTCACCCTTCTCCTGTGATTCACTTCCCCTCTAGAGATTATGGATCTGATGGCTCTTGTCTCCTTTATGAAATTTATTTTTCCCATAATGAGACTTAGAACTTGAATCATTGCGAAGATTTGATAACTGTTGCAGCTTATGTTCTTGTTTGGTGGACTTCTGAAAGACTTCATTCATGGTCTAAGGTTCATGCATATCCACCTCAGCTCCTATGTGGGGTCTGAGTCCCATTATGAATTTTTAGATATAGAACCATTCATCCCCCTGATATTGAGGCACATACTTCAACAGGTTTGTAAAATTTTCCCAATACTAAATCACAGTCATATTTCCCTAGGTTAAGTTCTGAAATTTCATCACTTTCTTGTCAAAGAAAAGTTGTGGTAACCATATCTTCCTGAAAGCTTGGAGGAAGAGTTCCCAAGTGATCTCAGTGGGTTGTAAGTTTTGTTTCAACTTCTCATTATCCCACCATGTCGCTGCTTCACCTAAGAGTTGATACATAGCCCACGATGCCTTAGTCTTTTTAGAAAGGTTATGGAGCCCAAAATATTTTTCCATTTCTATAATCCAAGCTTTAGCTCTGGTTCCGACAACCTTACCATCAAACTTGGGTAGTGCTACTCTTTTGAGGTCTTTCCCAAGCTCTTCCTCTATTCACCCTCGTGGACCTGCCCCTGGACCACCGTCTCCTTGATCACCTTTTGCATTCCTACAGTCCTGGTCCTCACATGCCACTCGGAATTCTTGCTCTATGTGATCCATGCGAGACTCTTATCAATTTAGAAGCTCTAGAATTTTCTCCAGCCTCTTGTTGGGTTTGTTATTGGAACCACTACCACCCCACTCTTTCCTGGTGATCACCATGATGTCTCACACTTATCCTACAACACATTCACGTTCATTGCATCTCAACAAAAGGTTCTATGAATAAACGTTCTTATGCTACATCACATAATTTTCATATGCATACATCCTTCAACATAAAAGACATACACATTCATGCAAGATACACACATTTTAGAGTCTTTCATTGGACACACAAAAATATCATTTAATTTTATTTATATTTAAGGTGAGTCAACAGACCCTTATTTACAATAGACTTCTAGTTACATCATTCTTATTTCTCGGTATCAGTAAGAGGACATTCCTCTGGATCATCATCTGAGTTTACATCAAACTTTACAAAAGAAGATGGTTGAGCACATAGGCTCTCCTTTTCCTCTTTAGTCAACAAGGGTGCATTGGGTACACACCCTAGAGGTCAGTCTTGGATTGCGGAAATATTTTTTATTTTAGGTGTTTGCTTCTCCTCAATCTTCAAGCCTTTCTCTAGCTTGAGTCATGTAAGAGCTTGTGCTAGAGTTTCATCATCGGGAATTTCTAATGGAACCTATGTCTTGGTGTTTCCTTACTTTACGTCATTCTTACGTGGGGTTCTAATAGTTTTCCCTTTCCTTTGTCCTTCCTTTGACCTTCCCATTCCTGTATTCAATTTAGGTTCGGTCAATTCTCAGGACTTCCAATTTTGGGTCAAGGGTCAACTACCACAGTCAACTATGGTAGACTCAAAAGGCCTAGAGCTAAACCCTAAGCTCTGATACCAACTGTAATAACCTATTCCTAAATTATTACTTAATTAATATTATTGTAAATGACACATGAATATGCTCATAATTAAAAAGACATAACTAGTGGATAAAGTCAATCATAGCTACACATGTCCGTTTAAATGAGTCAAAGATTCTTATATTCACTTCAAAAGTCAAATTACAATATCAATTTTTACTTGGCACCTAAGGCCACACTGTCATTACATATTACATTTCTCATCAAGTACATGAATGAATTACATTAAGTTACATTATAGACTTTAATAGTCTGGGAACAACTTGTTGAACAATCTTGATAACTGAGAGGGGGGTGAATCAGTTATTATAAAACAATTTTCTTGACTTTAATTAATTTGAAGCAAACTTAAATCAATTAGATATTAATGAAAATGAAAGCACAAAACAACACCAAGCACAATGAACACCATAATTTACGTGGAAACCTGTTGTGCAGTTTTGCATACACGCCCCACTTGGAGTAGGGACCCTCTGTTTTCTAATTTGTGATGTCTCTTTGGCCTTTGGTTTCTATTGGATTTGTCCTTTCGAGGTCTTGGGATATTGGTCTTACTTATCTTGGTCTTTCCCTGAAGATTGAATCAATGGAACTTGTGTTTTAACTGAAGTCTGGGTTTCTGGTCAAATCCGAGATTTTCCGGCTCACGTGGATTTTTTCGGATTCCTTCAAAGTCCCGGGGATGCACTATCTAGGAAATTCATGCCCACCAGGATAATCCGATTGACTCGAATTTTCCCGAAATTCCGTTTCGACCTCGAGTTTTTGGATTTTATCGATGCGTCTTGTCAAGCCATTAATGCTTAGGGTACCTCTTCTCTGGCACGAATATGGGTGAATTTAAGGTCTTTCGGCACTCTTCTTGATTTCATTGTTCACTTTCTATTTTCTCTTGTGCTTGCGTTTGTTCATTCTTGAGCTCTAGTTGTTGGATTTGATCTGTTTGCGTGTGATTCCTTGGGCGTTCGTGTTGATTTGTTTTCGCTAGGGCACCCTAGTTCGTAGTGATTTCCTTAGGCTCGGGGTTCGATCAGGTTTGATTCATGGTAAGTCGTTGTGGACATCTCCCTTCATTTTGTGCTTTGTGGTTGAATCTTTAAAGTTTGTTGATGATTATACGGGTCGGCCCTTGCTCATTTTTCTATGATATCATATTTATCGAGTTAGGGTTTGGTTCACCTTTTCACAAGTTTTCAAGCCTGCACTGCACATCCTATCATTTTGTCGATCAAATTTCGGGTGTATGAGTGTGCTTGGGCATTCTTTTGAGGTCGTACCTTGTTTGTGCGTAATCTAGTTTAATCTGTGAAGGTAGGGTTTTATTATATCCGCTCAGGGTTGTTAAGTTCAGTGGAGCCATTGTGATCCTCGTGCCCTGCATCTGGCTCAACCTTGCTCGTGACGTCTGAGACTCTGGTGTGCCCTAGTTTTATCATTTTGAGGGATAATGTTTGAAAATGTTGAGCTTACCCTAGCTTCCATGGCGAAAGTCTGGTTGTCGAATTTTGGGCATCACTATTTCATTGTGGGGATCCACCATTTGAGAATATTGGGAGTTTAAATTCAACTATGATCGAAATTTGGCTTATTGGGATTTATTTCATGTCCATTAGATTTGGATAGGAGGCTTTGTATGATCACTCCATGAATTATCTACACGTAGAACGGTCGTCGGGTTTCCGAGGTGCCCACAAAATTTTCATGCATCTGAATTTTCCCCAGTTTTGCTATTTTCCCGAAGTGTGGAGAATTACCGAAATTTCAAGCTATCCACAGAAATCTGTCCCATCCGGATTTTTCCAATTTTCTGGCTGTTTCACTTGATTTCGGTTTTTGAGATTGGATTAAGGAATTAAATGTTGGATAATGATTTCTTGTTGCTTAGTAGATGAATTTTATGATAATCATGCATCTCTTTTGTCTGTATTAATGATTTATGTGATGAAATGATGTTTTGGCTATGGGAGTTTGTCTGAGTCAGATTTCTCTGAAATTCTGCCCCAACTGGATTTTCCCGGATCGCCCCATTTTCTCGGATTACCTCATTGTCCCAGATTTTCCTGTTGATGTTCAATGATTTATTTTAAGTGATTTCTTGGGATTTTGAGACTAACCTTCTGATTGAAATATGGATGATAATTAGATTTTCATGAGGCTCTTTTATGAATGCAGGTTGAGTCGAGTAAGGCAGCGACAAGGAAGACACTCCTCTAGAGCTGAAAAGGATAAGGATAACTAGGGCCTCTAAGAAGAAGGATCAGGAAACTTCTAAGGAGAAGGTAGACCCTCCTATGGTTGATGTAGAGAGCTCAGGATAAAAACCTTGAGTTTATTCAAGAAGGTCAAGAACTCCATCTCCCAAGGAGATTATGCAAAAGGCAGATCCCCTTCCAACGACATCCACTATGGAACAAAAAAAAGATACCTCTCCTTCATTGGGCATACCTGAGCAGATGATTCATGAAGAGCACGAGACTAGTGAGGAGGTGGAACCATTTAAGGATGGGGAAATTCATAGTGCAGCCACTGAGTTTGAGGTAGTAGGTGTGGAAATGCATCATTCTCCTTTGGTACAATATGAGAATTCGCCTACAAGTAGTAAGAATAGTAGATCTCCTGAGAAGGAGGATGTCCTTGTTAAGACTCCATCA
>VDFB02203543.1:0-15668 GCA_007258455.2 Sequoia sempervirens
TTAGTCTCAAGTCTTCTTACATGAGTATTTTGGTAAATCTTGGAGCTTTATATCATATTTTCTGCTCGCCTATCTAGTGGGTAGGGAACAGGCAAGAGAAGGAAAGAGAATGTTTAATGCTGTATTTAGTTTAATTATCTTTGGAACAATGCATTTCCTGCCCTCATACAAGTGTAATGTAAGTACTTATATACGGAGGCATATGTAATCCTTCATCATTTCTCATTGAGATGATAGGACCTTGAAGGAGATCCGAAAATATGGATAGTGTTCCTCTCTTCACATAATTGTGTCCATAAACTCCTTTATCTGAACTTCATAAAAGGGTAAAAGGGTAGCATATAGTTTTCGGTCTCAGCGAAGCCCATGCAAGGTTTGGGAAATGAAAACCCCAAAGGTAAAGGGGTAAAGTACATTTTATATTGAAACTTGGCCAATGTTTTCTGAAAAATTGCAGATGGGTCAATCTATGTTTTATGATATTTTCCAAATAATTGATAGGTGCTTCCTATCCTGAGCCACAACCCAGATGAAGAATTTAAAAACAAAAAGCATAAAAACAAACTTACTTTTTGTATTGCCTCCATTTCGGAAATTAAGTTGTCAAGCTGAACTTTGTTGTACTCGCTTATGAGAACCAATGGGTTCTCTACTGCAGGTTGATGATCTGGAATGGATTTTGGTTCGTTTAAAAACTGGGGACTATTTGAAACGCACAATTCCAATCGAAGGAGAGGTTTTGTCATGGTAGCCAGGGAACTACTTGAAACTGCATACTGAAAAAGAAAAGGAAGAATCACAAGGAAATTATAACAGAGCATAGAAAATGAAAAGAGTATTTATGGTATAGATACAGACCTTAAGTTTCCAGTCAAAATCAATCACTTGATGTGCAGGGAGACTGTCTTGACTCATACCCACGTACTGGAATTTCTCACATATGACTGCAACCCTTAGAATTCAATAAATAGTGCAAAGAAAAATGAATATTAAGACATAAATATTAAAAAATTAAACATATTGGATATAAATCTTTTAGGACTTCCCATTTTTATATGAAACAATGTTTTGGATTGGACTTTTTTAACCCTAATTAGTAGAAATCATATCCAAAACCATAATTAATGAAGAAAAAGACAATCAATCCAAAAAACATTTTCAATGAATCAACTACAAAAATATGAAAAGCTTAATGTATTGGCATTAATTGGGTACAAATTCTCACCATCCTTTGCATCAAAGAAATCACTTTGATTTGTCTTTGGATTATAGTTGATCTCACCTAAAGACCTCTCAAGACTTAGTCACCAATGCTCTCTTTAAATTGATTTCTTTTTCCTCCACACAACGTCATTCATTTTGTCCATAGATGGTCTTAACCTTATTCAACCCTAACTATTTAGGGTAATAGAAAGTCATGAATGTTTGGTGGTTGATCAATCCTGAAATCAACTAAGATAGAGACAAAATAATATCAGCTCTCCCCTGTGAACATCAAAATTTGAAATTTATATAATAATGTTCACAAGATACCAAATTTGTAGGAAAATGTTTCTGAGAAAACTTGGAAAACATTGAACTGGACCAGGAATCCTGCAGAGATTTCTACCTTCCATTTGGCACAATCTCCGTGTTATATGCATGTGGTCCGGCGTAGTAAGAATGACTGCAAGCCCAAGTCACAACAAACAAGTTGGCTATTTAAAGAGAGCATGGAGGGTGTTAGGGCAATTGCAAAATCAAATCAGAGAGCTGAGGATGGGCATAGGAAAAGAAATTCAAGTGCCAATTTTGGTGGAAGACTTTAAGGGGCACTTCAACTTTATGACAATGGACGCCATTGCCCCATTTTCCTGACCATTAGATACAAAATCAAACTAGCTCCTGAACTTCTTAAAAAAAATCTCAATCCTACATCTCCTTACATCCTTTCATAAAAGCTGAGAAGAAGCAAAATGGAACAATAACCCTTAAAAATGCCAACTCCTTGTTTTTAATCTCAAGAAAACCCTAATACCACCTAATCAACCACATGGGGTATGATTCCTCTGAGGAGTTACCAAATTTATTTGTGTAATGTCCCCATTTTGTGTATACACTCTTACGTTTGGTTTTAGCCTATTTCGAGGAAATGAGCTAAAAGTAAAGCGTAAAAATGGAGACTTCATATACCAAGAGTAGCGATACTCAAGCAATGCCACTACACTCCAAACTGATCCCATCAAAACAAATAGGATCCCAGGGTCCCATGTCCATCTTTGAAAAGTCCCACCATGCTGAAGCTGCTCCACTCTGATCATCCAATTAAAACTCTTGTGCCAATTCTGCTCTAACCTCCCCTGTAACTCCAAGAAGTTACCATTCATGAAACTCAAACTGATAAACTGGGAAGGACTGAAATCATAATCAAACACTGTTCCATGCCCAATAAACTCTGAGGAATTAACATTTGCAATGTCAATGTCAATCACCATTCTAAGAACAATGAAGAATAATCTAAGCAACTCAAAAATATTCTCATCAACATAACTCCTCAAAGCATCAAACCGAATCACAACAACAAATGTGACTCCATCATAGCTATTTGAAAAGGAATAACCAACTCTTTGCATGGTCATAACAACTGGATCATCCAAACTCCTCAAGGAAGAATAATGCCTCCTTTGAGTAAATCTGACATAATCAAGAAGCTTTTTGAAAAATTCTACCAATCTCTCCACAAAAGACTCAGAAAATTGAACCCAAACAAGCAAAGGTTCGCTGCCCCAAACACTAGTGCAAGAAATTGTACAAAGGAAACCACTAGAAAGGAACTTAAACATCATCCAAAATTGATCGAGATGCAGTATTGTAATGTCCCCTTTTCTGCACCCCGATTGATGGCCTATCCTCGGGGTGTTGTCGGCTAGTCAGTGGCAAAATTAGGGTTTCCGGCTGTTTGGTGGGGTCTTTTGAAGATTCAGGGGTTTGCATGTTGGAGTTTGGCTGTTTGGATTCTGGATTCTTTCTAGGTTTTTAGAGAGCTTCGCGGAGGTATGACATGCAACAACATCGGCAACCTTTCTGAACTTACTATTTTTAGTAAGTTATGACAGCTACATCTTGGAGTTTGGGATTTTAGATTGTGGATTCTTTCTAGGTTTTCAGAAAGCTTCACAATGGTGTCGCATGCACTTTGATCCGAGCAACTTTCCGAATTTACTATTTTTAGTAAATTCTATTTTTGGCAGTAGACAGGTTGGCTTCAGTTCAGTTGGCTTCCCTCTGCAGTCAATTCAGTTGGTATGGTTGTTTGGGCCTTTTGATGCATTTTCTAGAGAGATAAGTATTTTAATTAAAATAATGTTATATTATAATGTTATAACCCCTTGGCCTAGCTTCATGACTTTAAGTTGTTTTGAAAAGGGTGTTACATCCTAGATTGTGACGTTACAATTTACCATCACTAGATAGAGTAAATATGAATTCTAGAGGTGAATTAATGATGCTTGAACCTTGTTTTCAATATGAATGATGTTTCATTTGATGTTATTCTTGGTGAAATATTGCATAAAGGAGAATAGAAGGTTATTGATTTATGAATAATCTAACTTTTGAAATGTTTCATGTATTCTGCTTTGTTATGAGCATATGACTGCCGATGTCATGTCATGGTGTGCAGGTATGAAGATTGATCCTCCGGACAGAGGAGAGATATCACTCGGGGAGGAACTTGGTCGGGTAAGCAGTAACGAGTACCAAATGAGCATACACACACGTCAGTATAGGTTCAAAGAAACCAAGTCAGTTATGTTGGTCTAGATAAGTCATCCTTAGGCTTGGAGTTATGTTTACTTCTTTATGCTTTGAAAAGTGATGATTATTTATTTGTCTGACTTACTGTGCTTTGACCCTTGTGTGGTAAACGTGAATGGATATACGTTAAAAGGTCAAGTGAGTATGTGTATATGTGTACGAGTATCCATATGAATATACATGTCAAATACATACATATGACTCGGCAGATGGATATGCCCATATGTACGTAATGACATGATATACATACATTTATGTGTATACTGCGTACAAAGAAATACATACTAATAATAATATTATATTATTATTCCCTGTTGACTTTATGTAAATATATATATTTATATATAAATATCAGGTTGCTGACTGGCTCTCGATATATTTATATATTTGTTAAATATATATTTAAGTAATTAAATATTAACGATATATATAAAATTATTATAGTTATATTAAATATAAATATTTAAAATACTCGGGTATTTAAATATTTATGTATTAATATATTTAAGGACTATAATAGTATTTTATAATAAAATAAATAAGGGAATTATTTTTTGTCTAAGGGATTTACATATATATTTATGTATAAATATATAAGGCGATTATATCAATACATAAGAAATGTATAAATAATAATATATTTATATATTTTATTAATTAAATGTAGTAATATTAAAATTAATATTTATTTATATATAAATACGTTTATATACAAATAAATATTAATGTTTAAATTAACACAATAATAAATAAAGTATATAAATAGAAAATTATTAAAAAAAACAACAATTTCAATTGGAAAGGATTAAATTCGCAATTTTGTGGAAAGGATAGAAATTCGCAATTTTGTGGAAAGGATAGAAATTCGCATTTTTGTGGAAAGGATAGAAATTCGCATTTTATTATTGTGAAAGCATAAGTATTTTAGATAGCCGTATGAATCATTTAAATTTTTCAAAATACATTATACAAGGCAAAACTGGAAAAAGTCGAACTTATGAAATAAATAGAAAAAAAAAAATGAAATGAAGAATTTACCCGTGAAAATGGCGGAACTCCTGCACAGCTGGGAATGGAAGAAGACAATGTCAAGGGTTTAAAACCAGAAAATAGCGATTAAAAGCTGAGTTGGGTCGATTTATGACTTAACCTAAAACGCAGCAAAAATATCATGAAGAATTCTGACGCCTGGCAGAAAAACGTGACTGTGAATTTCGTTTTGCTTTCAAGTTGAAAGATTCTTCGAATTGCTGGCTGAAAAGGAGTCGATTCATCATAAAAGATCATGACTAAAGGATTGGATGCATGGCAGGTATCACTTTGACTGAGTAAATAGTGAAATTTGTCAATAAGCATGCCCAGAAATGGGGAAATCGTTTTGACTGCGGCCTATAAATACCACACAAACTTTCATTCGAAAACATTCTTGTGCTTTCTCATTTGTGACGTTTTGAGAGAGCTTATATCTGCGCAATTCATCTTTAGAGTCATCCTGTTGAGTTTAGAAGCTTCTGCTGTAAGTAATTTATGTTGCATTGCATCATTTTAATCAAAGTGTGAGAATGAGAAATTTATACCAGCTGCAGTTACCAGTTTGTGCATAGAATACCTTGTAAAGAGGAAGAGAAATAGTAATTTTCAGAATAGAAGTTTGTTTAGGGAGAGTGCTGTGAGAAGAAGAAGCTTATATTAAAAGAGGGATAGTTGCATTCCGCCATCCTCATTTGAGAGTCACTGCCAGTCTGCATTTTGCCATCCTCATTTGAGAGCCACTGCCAAAACAGTGCTGGAAGAACCTCTTAATCACAGCTGTAGCAATTAATTAATTTCAAAGGAAGAGTTTGAGACTGGTGCTGGAAGTCTTTCGTTGGAGGTCTGAGGAGCTGCAAACACAATCAAGTTCACCCTCTAAAAGGAAAGGCATATACCAGGCATGATGTTTATTCTTTCATAGTCTAGAGCGTATTTTCTTAATATACATCTAAAAGAGTAAATACTGAATGTGCATAGTTAAGGAATTGCATTGAGTTCACTACTTCAGTTAAGATAAATAAGAAATGATTCTATATTGCGTCATGTAAGTAAATTACCTTAAGGAATAGTTATGCATGTTTTTCTGGAGTAAAAACCTATTGGCATTAGTGAATGTTTTGCATTAAGATAAGAAATATGTATGAACTCCATATGAGGAGTATATACGGTTTCAACGACTGAAGGATTGTGAAAAAGGGATTATATGAGTAAAGAACTTAAGGGATTAGTTTACTTATCTTACATTTAAGAGAAATAACGGAAAAAGATAAAAGGGAGGGATTTATTTGCATTTTGAAAGACTTCTGCATATTGTGTAAGATCTCTGTATATGGAGAATACGTAGGAGTGTTGGTTGGAAATTTTGTATTCTCATGAAAGCGTACAAAATTGAGATTTCAACCACAGCACGTGAGTTAAACTCTCCTAATTAAGGGAAGGCTCCCCCTTTAACTAAATAAAATTAAGGGTAGGACAGCAATCGTTCCTCTTGTTTCAGGAAAGATTACGTTCTTCTCTCTTCACAGAAAAGACACAGTAAATGTTACTAAAACTTGTTACAACAGCTACACAGTGAAATTAAGAGAAAGGAAATAAAGTTTCCTGAAAGCACAAAGGCTTCCGTTATTTCCTCCGGGACGGGAAAACAATTCGATAAGCACAAAGTCTTAAAGAATGAAATCCTATCAACCTTTTTTAGAACGATTACTTTATGGAAATATACAAAATAAAACAGCTCAAAGACTGAAATTATAATGTATGCTTTCAACTATTCTAAATGAGAAATACTATGAGTGTAAAGACTTATAATTCTTCTCTATTTCTAACACTAACTAAGAATTCAATTCTCAGATTTACAGCACAAAGACTGCAGATTTTTAAATTGAATCTCTCTTCAGCAACTTTCAACAATCTTCAAGTAATCACAAAATGATATTGATCTAAAATGACATAAGAACATTTGAGATGCAAAACAAGAATCCAGCTCAAAGTCTGAAATTCCAGCTTTTTGATATCACTTGAAAGTTTACAATATTTCACTATAAAGCTCAAAGACTTTATGAGTATAAAATTCTGCAGAGTTTTCTTGCTTGCTAAAAAGATCAAAATTACAATAGACCCCTCAAGTATTTATAGGAGGAAGGTCTGGAGAAAAAGGTGGGAGGATCTCAACAAACTTGAGAAAATCTCTCAACCGATAACTAATTGCGATTGACTTATTCAATATTACAATCCAAATTGTGATTTGTCTTGTAAGATTTTACATGTAATTACATTTTCGAAAATTGCAAGGAAAAAACACTTGCAATTGCAAAATTTGTTTTTACATATATATTGTCGAAAGTAAAATTACATAAAACAATCTAAAACTTAATTTATTTATTCCTATCTTTGAAAGATAAGGATTTGCTGATGATGGTCTTCAACTCGTTCGGATCTGGACCCAAAGTGTTCTTGGCCACTGCAACTGTCTTCAGAATTACATCAAAGTATCTAATAGTTGCCAATCTATGCTCTTCATAAGAAGTTTGCATTTTCTCAAGGATTGTTTGATGATTGATAAGCTTTTGAATCGAATCCATAGAAAATTGCTCTGATTCCATTTGTTGACGAAGATTGGTTGCCATATCTGAAGTAACTGAATCAGCTTCAAGTAACTCATCTTCTTGATTCAAAACGGTACATGAGATCTTTTCAAAATTTGAAAGAATGCCCTGCTGAACTTCGTCATTCATTTCTAAAGTGGCCTGGATATCTTTGATAAGATCTTGAATGACCAATGACCTATTTGTCACAAGTTCCTCAAATTCTATGTACTTTTCCCTATTTGGCAAAATCAAATTGCTGCATAGGATTAGTAAATCAACTTGATCTATCTCATGCCAGATTTTTAAATCTTTTTCAAGCGTTTCCAAACTTTGCTTGAAGGCTTCTAAAGTCTGATTCAGTTTTATCTTTGCTATCCTGACATTCTTGAAAACTTGCAACGTCTTCTCAATCATTGGGACACTTTGCTCAATTAGCTGAGTTATCCATGAATCAATTGCCTTGGCCTTTTGCGCAATTCTTTCTAATTGTCTAACTGATTCATTTGGAGGAGCTGTAGATAGAGAATCAAGTACTTGATGATCTGCATAATCCTCTGAATGCATTTGCCAACCAATTTAGAGCCATTGTCTTCTGCTAGGCTTTTCCCTTCCCCCCTAAGAGTTAATTTATAGCTTTATTAATAGGAATTGTCACTTTGAACTCTAGACATCACATCATATTAGCGTGAGTCTGCTTACCCAATTCCACCCTCGTGAATCTGTAGTCAGATACCTGCATCTCTTCATGCGGTTTATCAACTAAGGGCTCTGCAATCTCAGCATATTTCATCCTGTTGCTGTCAACAAAAACCTGTGAGACTGTTTTGGCTTTCTTTGCAATCACTGGTTTTTGTTTCTTCAATTTTCGGAAATCAAAAATATCAGGAGACACTGCCTGTTTCTTTCTCTTAGGAGCAATTGAATTTAGCCATGGAGGAAGATCCAAGGTTGTCACATCTGAAATGGCAACTGCGGTCTCAGTAGAAATAGTCTCAGTTTGAGATACAACAGAAATTCTTGAAGGTGCCTCAGTTTGTATAGCAACAATGTTTTGCTCAGAAGACAAATTGCAACTAGGATTGGCCATGAAACAATCAAAGTTCGTGACGGACGTATCAATTTCTGGAAGAGTTGTTTCTGACATAGCTGAAAAGATTGGATTGATATCAAAAATACTCTTGAAATTACTAGGCAAGTTCATCGTGAGAGCATTTGTTACAGATGAAGGCTGATTACAAGTCTCTTGTGGTGGAATAGAAGGAACAAAAACGGTAGAGAAGGAATCAACATCACTGTCGATAGGAGACAAAGGAGATATAGCTGATTCTGGTATTGGAGCCTCAATGTGAGGAGTTATCTCACTTAGGATAGTGGAGGTCTCACGAACCTCGTCTTCTTCTTGTTGATCTAATACCTGAATCTGCATTTCGTTGACTTCCTTACCTTTTGATGTTTCTCTATCCAATGGTTGTTCAGGAGCTCTGCTTACTTTCAGCTTGATTCTAGTACTTGAAGAGGAAGCTCCTTCTTTAGATTGTTCTCTGATTTCTGATTTCAATCCTCTAGGACCAGCTGGGTCATCTTCAGCTCTAACTCTGATTTTGATGGTCTTGACACCTATGCTTTTGAGCCAAAAATTGGTGTTCGCCAAGACTGATTGGAATCTATCAAAGATAGAGACGGATTCCCTCTGAGACCATTGAATCGCAGGAATGGGAGCATTAGCAACTCCCTGTTCTTCGTACTCAGGATCCAAAATCTGCTTATCATCAATTACTCCTTCTGGAATTAAAGTTAGATTCAAATCAATGATTTGCTCCAAAGTTAGCCTGCAATAATCCATTTTGTATATATCCTTTTCTGTACGGAGGTCTGCCCAAATGTCTTCGATGTGGTGAACATGGGTGAAGACTCTTTTTATTTTATCCTTCATCCTCCTGTAATCAAAATCCACTCTAGCTTGGAATCTTTTCAATGTTATCTCCTGAAGTTCAGTTTCCATTGCTTTGGCTCTTGAAGAGGTTGTCAAAGAATACCTGCCAATTACCAATGGATTATGTGAAGAAATACCAATTCCAGATTTGTGTTGTGAAGCTTGACGTGAATGAACTGACATCAACTGCCTTCCTAGCTCCATCAAAATGATCTTATCAGTAGGATATCTCGGTAGCATATATGGCTGTGAGAATCTTCAAACAACCAGCTCTCCATCTCTCAGTGAATCTTCCAGAATTAGGAATGGCAATATGTGATTTTACGCCTTATTCCAAGCTGCCTCAGATACCCTGTTATTTACCAACTCTTTATCAAACAAACACATAAAATAACCATAGAAGGCATCTTGAACCCTTCTATAATGCGCTCGACTTGGAATGAAAGTCAGCTGATCATAATATTTCCATACAGGCACCAACGATGTCGCTTATGGGAGATAAGCTGAAGATATCTCAAGGGAAGCTATATAGACCAAATGAATTCCAGCTATAGAAGGAGGTAGAATTAGGTAGGAACACAGCCATAGGCTATTCACTTTAAATGATCAACGATTGGCTACTCCCAGGAAGGTGGATGTGGTAGCACTTTCTAGTAGCAACCATGAGACTTATACATCCGACTTTTCAAACAGCTAGAAACTTTCAACCTGCTAGTGCTGCTCAAAGGTGATCATGTTAACTTCTTCTATAAAGTCAGACCTGATACAACAACCCCTTTGGGCACTCTTGGTGCCTGGAGTGATGATTTTGAAACCATTATAGAGTTGATGTGGCAATACAATCATTCTTTTTCTACTCAAAATGTTTATGAGCACTCTTGTAGAAATCTAAGATAAGTGGTTGCATGAGTTACTCTAGAAACTCTATTGATTATCTGACATCAGAAGTGATAACTCATTACCATCATCATCCATAATTATCTGGATTGTATCCCCTATCAAAGCGTGCTGTACATGCAAGAATGAGTTCTGAGTTCAAAAGAGACATGC
This sequence comes from Sequoia sempervirens, assembly GCA_007258455.2. Classification (NCBI taxonomy): domain Eukaryota; kingdom Viridiplantae; phylum Streptophyta; class Pinopsida; order Cupressales; family Cupressaceae; genus Sequoia; species Sequoia sempervirens. Next base: position 10,399 of record VDFB02203543.1, read on the forward strand.
TTGGAAAAGAAATACATGAGATGGATAGAAGCTTCGTAGCACACATACTCCAGGAGAGGCTATTAGATTTCTCAACCCCTTTCAAAGTAGACATATCAGCATGCCTATTTCTATCTTTACAGTCTCATGATGTTTGAGAACAACATTAGGATGGAGATCTCATTTTGAGATATTTGTCGAACATACTTCCATCTTTTTGCCTCTGGAAGTTGGTTCATCTCCAGAGTCATTGGAAGCAGAATCTGCCAAGGCTAGTGAAAATCCCATAAGGTCAGCACATCATCAGCATCAACGTGAGTGGACATGGCGAATCTCAAACCCTAGAACAATGAAATGGACTTGAAAGAAAAATGGAAGGCGAATGAAGATGAATTCGAAATGGATGAAATGGTGGAATGGAAAACGGCATTTTGTCTCTTTGAAACAGCAAGATAAAGGGATCTCAAAACTTGGATTTGGAATTTCGTCCAAAAAGGTCAACTTTTGTGCTTTTTAAAGCAATTCGGGTTTTTGAGTGACTTGAACAATTTCGGAACTTTTTGACACTTTAGCAATTTTTGCTTTTTTGCAATTTCGGGATTTTTCAGAGTTTTGACAATTTTCTCAAAGGAAATCGGGATTTTTATGAAATTTAACAATTTTTGAACTTTGCAATTTTAAAAATTGTTATTTCAAATATAAATCCCGAAATTGTATCTTTAGGCTAAAAACCTGAAACAAGAGACAAAGTGAAATTTTCTTATTTTGTGAAAGATAGTGATGGATATATGAAGTGGCGAAATGAATGAAATGAAGGAAATGAGCATAGGTGACATGAAAAATGGATAAATGAAAAAGGAATGAATTGTTAATTGCTCAGAGTAAGGTAGAGATGAAAAGCGTGTTTTCATCATGGAAGCCAAAGGTTTAAATGGAAGTATGTATCAAGCATGGTAATGTGGAGATGTGTGAATGGAGGCAAAGATTTTAGGTAGAATGGGATAAGTTACCAAGATATAGGTAAGGAAGCATTTCTACATGTGAAGATGGAGTAGTATGGAAATAAAATGAGAGATGGTGAAGGCGTTTTAAGATAAAAGGAAGAAACTGGCGTTTTTCACATGAAAGCAGTTTTTTGTTAGAAACTTGTTTCTACAAGGAATAATCAGTGGAAAACTGTACGTTTTACAAGACAGTAAAGAAATACCAATGAGCATATAAAAGAATAGCCATGATAAGAAGCAAAGTGGAGGAAAAGCATGCAAAATAAAAGCAGCGTTTTTGAAGCGATTGAGGAAAAGCGAAGCGTGATATATGAACCAATAGCAGTGATAAATGACATTAAAACATTGAAAGAAAGAGAAATAAGTGCGAATCATACCTGGAACAAGTTGTAATACGCGAAAATGCAGAAACAAAAGCCCTAGACGCGTCCAAAAAGACAGAACATGGCTATTTACTGGTAAAAATCCGATTTTGAAGCATCAAGGTCGACCAAATCTCCATGAAATGAGGAAATAAATGCCAAGAACAATTCAACCAGCTTGAATCTAGGAAAAATCGGACTTTTCAGAAGATTTGACAATGAAAAATAACATCAAAATGATGAATCGGGTTTTTTATGAGGTTTTTCATGCTCTTTTTTGCAAAATCGGGTTTTTTATGAGGTTTAGCAATTTCATTTTTGACCAATTCGCACTTTTCTGATAAAAAGACAATTTTCATAATGAACATTGTAAAAAATTCGAACTTTTTAAGCCATTTAATCAAAATCGGGTTTTTTATGAGGTTTAGCAATTTCGCTTTTTGTCAAAATAAAATGACTTTAACAAAAATCGGACTTTTTAGACAACTTAAGCAATTTCGGGTTTTTTAGACACTTTGACAATTTTGCTTTTGAGTCTAAATTTCCCTATTTGCTGAGTTGCTCAGAAAACCCGAAATTGGACAAAAAGACATTAAAAACAAGTCAGAAATCGACGAAAACGGAAACGTAAAGAGGAAAAAGAATAGCCCAAAGGTTAATCAACTTGAAACAGAGATTTTCCACCCTTTGCACCTCGTAATGCGTGCCTTGGAGAAGAAAAATCTCAAGCTTTTAAGAAAATTTTGATTGGTTACCTAAATTTTGAAACGAGTTAAAAATTTAGGATAACAAAGATTACTTATTATCTATTAGGAACGAAATGAAGGCAGAATCAAGTAAAGTCTTTTAGCTTAAGTTATTAGAATAACAGAGGCAAGCTAAGTACTCCTAGGATAAGGATTTCCTAATTAAGAGGGTTGATACAAGACACTTGTAGATTGTCTCATTTCTAGTAGGTTCGTATGATTGTAGGATATCTGGGGTGACGGATTACCCAATGAAGGATAAAACCTACGCGTAGAGTAAGGAAGCCTCAAGTCAAATCGGCCCTGAGTAGTGTATATGATAGATGACCTTCATTTGAAGTACTGAATGAGAATACTTTGGCCAAAGTAGTGAAAGGTACGACATCCACTTAGGTGTGAGATAGTTGAGACTACATTGTCAGTTCATTGTGATCCGGGTACTAGATCGAGATTGTGAAATAGCAAGGTTCTAGTTGTGTAGGACACAACACTATGCTCAGTTGGTAATCGTTAAAGGATACCCTACCAATCTCTTCTTGAAGGGAGGGCCATCTATCTAACGATAGGTGTGCGGGGGACTACATTATAAGTCCGTGGTTGGCGGAAGGCATTTCAGTGATGTTTCTCCTCCACGGTAGTGGCCCGATGTACCAAGATTTGAAAGGAAGGACTCCTGGATATTCTTACTTCTATTTGTGCAAAAGCTTACGAGCTATGTATGTAATGGTATTACTTTTGAACTCTGATTTGTATTTGCAAAAGAAATGGAATTCGTGTGGAAACATGTTGTAACTTGTACGTATTTATCAATAAAGAAAGGAAAATTTTTATTGTATTGTCTTTGTTACTTGATACCTTTACATGTTTTAAGTGAGAATTGGAAAGTTTTTTTTTCTTATGCGGAGGTGGAGAATTAGATTACAAGGGGACCTCTTGTGGGTGGACCTTTATCATCGGGGAAAGTTTTAATATTTCTAAGGTCAAATATTGCTCTTGGAGGTGGGACGCCAATTTTTGGAGAGAAGATAATTTTAAATTAAAGAAAAATTGCCTTTATGAAAAAGGATGCCATCTTGAAGGAAGACTTGGTCAAGTCAAAACCCTAAAAGCATCTTGTGGAGTGGGCGCACCTTCTAGAAGCATCTGGAAGTGTCTTCTCAAAATTATAAAAAGGGAGTCTTGGGTCTTCATTTCATTATCTTATGACTTCAATATTGTTATGCTACCAAAATGGTAACAGGATTGCTTCGAGGAATGAATGCCTCCTAGCTTGGCTCTTCTTCTTGCTTGAAAGATAGCAACTAGTTGAGAGATAGTTTGTAATAGGTTTGTCTTGCATTTCAGTTGAGTATCTTGCATTTTTGGAGTTCTAGTTTTGCATTTCAGTCTCATTTTGAAGTTGCTGAATATCATAGCTGATTGTAAGAATTGCTCATATCTCATGAAATAAAAATATTATTGTTCTGGGCATTGCATAAATCCTTTTCTCTATGTGGGGCGACCATTCTTGCAAAGTTGTAGATCTTTTAATGAAGATTTGGATTTTTAAAAGCAAAATCGCCTTTCTCTATTGGCCGTACCATTCTGGTCTGCCTGGCAAATGTTTAGAAAAAAAAATATTTCGATTTGTTAGCTGTTTCTTGGTCTAGTCCTCATTGCCATCATTATAGCTTTCGTTTGCATCAGGTCTCATGTCATTCTGGCAAGTATTGAGTGAGTTGTGAGTATTTTGGTGAGTTCTAGGGTTGCTGATTGCTTCATTTCAGTTGCTGGTCTGTTATATCAGTCAGAGATAAATGCAAATTTGTGAGGAGTTTGAGTCCAAAGAGGGTTGTCAAGCATTGAGGAAGTCTTACAAATTATTGCAGCATTAAAGAACTTGGATTACTAGGCTTTGGAAAGATTTCTAACATATTGTAAGCTGATTAGTAGTACTATCAGCAATTCTCCTCTCTATCTTTCCTCTTACTTTGTACTTCCCAGCTGAATAAATTGGAAGGGCTGGCCTTGCAGCCTATTTGCATTCTGAATTGCATTGAATTCTTATTATCTTTGCCATATAGTAGCTCCATTTCCATCTTGGGTTTAGAGAAGCACATTCTTAGGCGATACTGAGTTTACCTTGCGCAAGTGGTTAGTAGGATCCTCTAACCCTTATGCTGCCCGTCATCAGCATTCTTGGTTAGAGTTGTAATTCCTTTCCAGTTGTACTAACGACCCTCTTGCCATATGACAACATCTTTCTCATCTTGAGATTGTGTGTGCATTCTTGGCAAAGAGTTACTTGCAAACTGCTAGTTTTGGTTTGGACTAACCCTAACGGGTTCTTGTTTGTTGAGTTGCTACATTGAAAAATTGGAAAAAAATTGGTTTGGTTCATTACAATTAAACTATTTCCCACCTTTAAAGGCCATAATCCCTCGAAGAGATTGTAGAAAAAGTAGATGTACCAGCTGCCATGAAATTCAGAATAAAACCAATTCAAAGTTGGATTTTAGAAATCCAATACAAGGAGTTGAACAGCTGCTGCAACCTTTTAAAATCAAGCGTTTATAGATTTACTCCATTCTTCGGGCTTGAAACTATGGTTCCCTAGATAGTCTATTGGGGATGTGCTTCATGCAGAAGTGCATATTGAGCATCAAAGTGAAGAAATTTGGTGATGTTTTCAGTATTTTGTGTTGCTGATTTTTATACAGCTAAAGATGATTTTTGTATATAGCTCTTTGAGTAAATTTTATTTCATTATGGGTATTTGAGCTAACCATTTCTATGCTAAGGGCGATGCTATTTGCAGAAAATCAGAATTTATGATGAAGTGTGGATTTTTCTAGGAAGGCCGTACCTTTTCTAGGGCCGTACCATTAATGATTAGCTTGTATTGGGTGGGTTTCGAACTTGCTGTTTGGTGATTGTTTGGCACCTACAAACTCATGGTTGCTGGTCGTCTATCCTTCTTGAATGCTGCTCTGAGTTTTGGTGAGCTTTGAAGTTGATTTGAGGTAGATTTGAGCATTTTGATGTTTCATGGGTTGCTGGTTCAATACTTTCAGTTTGCTGTTTGTCATATCAGATTTATATCAGTTCAGATTTTGGCTTGTAATTTGGTGATTGAGAAGATTTAGAGTTATAGAAATCATCCTTCAAACATTTGCATTGATTTTATCATTGTAACACTT
>VDFB02203544.1:0-24309 GCA_007258455.2 Sequoia sempervirens
GTTTCGAGTCAAACTCATTGACCCATGTTTCATGAGTAATGGTTCAACAAGAACCCATCTCTCATGATTTGAATTTGCTGACAATTGATGAGCCTGATGATCAAGCTAGGGTATCCACTGAATTTTGAAAACAATGAGCATGTTTGCCAACCCTAATCTTTGAATCAGTGGCTCAAAACCCTAGGCGCCCCTGGCTACTTGGGGTGCCTTTATTCTTCAGACTTAGAATATTTTCAATGATTTGTAGTTTGCTTCTCTTCCAAGACTTCTCTGTTTGATCCACAATTCTGATTGATTGATTGATTCAATGGTCTTGCTGATAGATTCATTGAGAAGCCGGAAAGATTCTGAGCAACAATGTCCTAGAAGCAAAACCCTAATTCCATCATCTAGCACCTTGAAAGGCTGGGTGCCCTTGGCTAGTAGGGGCGCCTTTATTCTCCAGTGTTAGTTTTTATTTGCAATTTTCAACTCTTCTTTTACGTTCTTCATCCTCATCGTTTCACATTTGTTGGGTCCGAAAAATGGCTAAGGCATGAATGGCTAGGCGCCTTTGTAATGTCCCCTTTTCGAGCCTGACATTTTCAGTGACCGTTAGCCTTTCTTTGGGAACCCGAAGGCTAGGCGGAAGTTAAAATTAGGGTTTCCTAATTTTGAGGAGGTCATTGCTCTGAGATGGTTGTTTTAATGGCGGATTCCTTCTGGGTTTTCAGAGGGCTTCACAGTGGTATGTTCGTCTCAGCATTCAGAGTACTTTTTGGAATTTACTATTTTTAGTAAATTCTATTTGTGGCAGCTTTCCAGATGAGCTCAGGTTGGTTGACTCCCGGCTTCAGATTGATCAGTTGACTTCATCAGTATTGGTTTCAGGGCACTCTCGGAGGAATAAGTTAAGTCATTTAAATTAAAAAGTCACGTTTAAATGTTATATTTTAACGTTGACCCCTTGGCTTAGACTTAATGACTTAATGTTGTTTTAAAAAGTGGGTCTTGAGGGTGGCGCCCTCATTGAGAAATGTTTTAATTATTTCCTAAGTCAAAGCAAGATTATGAGGGGCGCATAATTCAAAGTTTGATATTTAATTAAAATGTCAAATCTGGAGCTTGGAAGAGAAAGTACGCCTTCTTGAGGAGATTAGAGATTTTGACCTAAAAGCTGATTTTAGGGTTTCGGGAAGTCAAAACGAAACTTATAAAAAGGAGGCTTGTGCATCATTTTGGGTATCTTTGGAAAATACACCGTTATGGTGCCGGATTGGCTCTGGGAACGCTTCGAGGAATGAAGGCCTCCTAGTTCGGGCATCGCTTCGTGTTTGCAAGACAACATCAAGTGGTGATTCTTAGTCTAGTTTGTGAGTTATTGATATTTGTTCATTGTAATCGTCATTGTAATCCTTTAGTTTCTGATTCTGCATTTTAGAGGTATATTAAAGGTGCATTTTAGTGACAGCAGATTTAATGTTTTGGTCATATCTCAAAAAAGACAAAATATAGTTTTGGGTATTGCATCATTAGTTGAGTTTGTAATAGGCGCCCAATATTCTCCAGATATTAGAATTTTTAAAGAAGTCTTGAATTTCCTAGAAGAAGTCGAATTTCTGTACTAGGCCGCACCATTGAGATCTGCATTGGAATCCGTGTTAATTAAAGCTGCAGTGTTTGGTTCAGTCTCAAGGGTCTATCTTGGTCGCCTAGGTCTTCAGAGTGCTTAGCATTTTATGGCATGTCAATTGGATGATTATTGAGCAAGTTGTGAACATTCTTTGGAACTTGTGAACTGCTGATTGCACATTTAAAGTACAGATCTGACAAAAACCGAATACAGAAATCTGCATTTCTGTTTTGTGGTTGGGACACTGTGATTTCTTAAGGATTGTAATTGCTTCTTGGTTGAACGTACTATTTGATAAGCATATGATATCTTGACATTGCAGGCAGTCATAATCTTTGTAAACTGGCAGTAGTACTGACCAGTGTTTTAATATTGCTTTGTCATTTCTTGTAATAATCATTCCTACTTTCAGTTTTAGAGTAAAATAGTGATAACTCCGCCCTATGGTCGCTACTGTCCATTTTGGATGAGCAAGCACATTCTGGGTGTCGAGAAGTTTCCTTTTCAGCATTATTTCTTTCAAGCATTGTTTTGTCTTCACTCCGTCATATGGTCGCCCCTCACTCCGCTTTGGATTGGGTAGCACATACTTGGCGTCGAGTTCCTTTTCCAGCATAAGCAGTTTATTTTAGATCCTCTGACCAATGCTCGCCATCATCGGCGCCATTCTGGTTAGAGTTGCTTTCTTGCACGTTTTGGTTTCTTTCTCTAACCTTAACGGGTGCACTGCTTTGTAATCTGTTATTTGAAAAAACGAAAAAATTTGGCTCGGAATATTTCAGCCTTGATTGGGCAAGGGTGCATAACATCTCTAGACTTAGTCAAAATTTGCAACTTTCAAGATTCCTTCAGCTTCCCTCCTTCATTCTTCGTTTTTGGAGCATCTATCGTCGTTTCTTGATCTGTGCAGTGCTTGAGACCTTGAATCTGAAACCTGGCATTTGAGCAACCTCCATTGATGACCTCAGAGCTCCCATTTTAGCTTCTGAAAAAGCAGAATAGACCCGCACCAGGGAAAAATTGATCTTTTCACGATTCTGACTGGATCAACCGGATCAGGAAGTATTTTCAACCAATCAAAATCGGTTTGAGCCCTGGGAGCAAATATTCTATTTTTAGAAAATTTTGCCTTCATCCATTTGAGAAGAAACCCAGAAAAACCCAAAAAGTCTATTTTTAGAAACTTTCTACTTTTAGAAAATTTCCTAAAATTTAGGGCCGAAAAATTGAGATCTGGGTTTTGTAGACAATGTTGCTCTAAGCAAACCCAGATCGTCAGATTTTGAAAATTTTGAGTTTTTGACTAGCATGCGTGACATGCAAAATCCCATTTTTCGACCTTTTTTGATAGTTTTTTACAAGACTTTACCATTTTTACAAAATGCCGAAGTGTAGCAAATTTTTTAATTTGGGTTACAACACTCCCAAAAGTTGCTTGTCCCCAAGCAATTGTAAATTTGGATGTTGAAGAATCTGCTCGCTCTCCCACATAGCATCCTCAACCAGAAAATTCTTCCACTGAACTATATATTCTTTGATAGTTCTCCTTCGTAAAGCCCGCACCTTGAAATCAATAATAGCCTCTAGAATAAGAATCAATTTCCCTTCTTCATCCAGTGGTGGCAACTCAAAAGAAGGAATTACATTATGCCCAAGTGCTTTCTTGAGGCAAGAAACGTGGAAAACATTATGTACTTTGCTACTTGCTGGTAGCTTTAGCTCATAGCCACTTCTTCAATCCTCTCAAAGATCTTGAATGGGCCATAAATTCGTTGCTTAAGTTTTTTTGATTCACTCTTCTTTAGAGTGGTGATTGTCTGTATTGTTGCAGCTGCAAATATACCATATCACCTACCTCAAAAACACACTCAATGCGATGTTGGTTTGCATATTGTTTTTGCTGGTTTTGAGCTTGATGTGTGTTTTCTTTCAGGGATTTCATAATATCCTGACTTTCCTGTAATAAGTCCTTGGCCTTGAGCACTCTATTGTTGCCAAAAAGAAAATCTATGAAGCTAGGAGCTTCATACCCATATAAAGCCATGAACGGTGACATCTTAATTGACATGCGGTAAGTGGAGTTGTAATAGTATTCACCTAAATGCAACCATTTTACCCTTGCTTTCTGCTGCCCTAAGATGTAATTCCTGAGATACCCTTCCACCCACTTATTCACAATTTTAGTTTGACCATCTCTTTGTGGTTGATAGCTGGTACTAGAGGTGAGCTTAGTCCGACTCAATCTGAAAATTTTCTTGTCAAAATAAACTCAAGAACTTGCTATCCCTGTCACGGACTATGTTCTTGGGCATCCCATGTAACCGGAATATCTCCCTAAAAAATAAATTTGCCACTTGTACCATTGAAAAAGACGTTGAGATAGCAAATAAATGGGCAATTTGGTTAATCTATCAACCACTACATAAATGCAATCTTTATTCTGCACCTTAGGAAGTTCTGTTATGAAGTACATCGAGATGCTTTTCCATTTTTGGTTGGGAATTGGAAGGGGCTGCAATGAATCGGCAGGATAGGTATGCTCAACCTTATAATGTTGACAAGTGTGACATTCCTGAACATACTTGAGGACTTTATTTTTAAGTCCTTTTCATGTAAACCTTTTTTGAATTTGTCTATATGTCTTGAAGAAACCCGAGTGACCAGCCATTGGTGTATCATAAAAGGACCTTTACCTTTTCCTTAAACTTAGAATTAGGTACCAAACAGATTTTGTGTTTGTAAAATAATAATTCATTCACCACAGTGTACCTATTATCTTGTGTAGTACCCTCAATAATACTAGTAGCCCAAGGATCCTTAGCATACTCTGCTGAAATCTGCTCATTCCAATCTATTGTAACCTCCACTAATAAATATATATATGGTCTCTTGGATAAGGCATCAACCACAACATTTCCTTTCCTTTGACATAGACAATATCAAAGTCGTAAGCTTGAAGCTTCTCACCCATTTCTGTTGCCGGTCATTCAAATCTTTTTGGTTTAAAAAATATTTAAGACTGTTGTGGTTGGTTTGTACAATAAACTTACCTCCCACAAGATAAGGTCTAAACTTGGCCAATGCATGCATAATGGCCAACATCTCCTTATCGTATATAGAATAACTCCTCTTGGCACTCCTCTATTTTCTGCTCTCAAAAGCAATGGGATGCTTATCTTGCATCAAATCAACACCTATTCTGATGCTTATCTTGCATCAAATCGGGAATAGAAAGAATTGGACAGGTACTCATAATTTGTTTAAACTGGTCAAAACATTGTTGCACTGCATTATTCCAAACCAATGCCCCCTTCTTAGTCAAATCAGTGAGCGAAGTTGCCTTCTATGAAAACCCTTTTACGAATTTTCTGTAAAACCCACATAGACTGAAAAATCTTTTCATACGTGAAAGATTCATAGGTGGAGGCCAATTGTCATGTCCCCGTTTTTGGCGAGCATCAGTGATCGTGAGATTGGCCTATCATGAGACCCTCATAGGCTGACAGAGTGGTTAGAGGGTCGTTCCGGAGCTTGGCTCAGCATCAGATTGGCAGTTTTGATCAATTGGCTTTCGTTCGGGCTCATTCAGAGACATTTTGCAGAATTGCTATTTTTAGCAGTTCCTGGCAGGCAGAGTGGGACCACTGCTATTTTTAGCAGTTTGGCTGTGGCGGCATCAGGAATCACTTCAGAGTTCGTCAGCATCAGACGGATCGGTCATCGGGTTAGAAACGAGGAAGATATTAATATTTAATGACGTTTATTAAATATTAATTAATGAATGATTATAATATAAAGTTATAATTTAAAATTATAACTTAAGTGATTTCTCACTGAGGGGTGCGCCCAACATTAAAAGGGGGCCAGTTCGTGAATTAAAATTATTATAAAATATTTCACTGAGAACTATGGAGAAAATTAAAGATTTAAAAGTGAATATATTAAAATTCCCTATTATTAAGGAAATCGCACTTTTGTGCAATAAAGGGGTTTTTGCATTGGGAAATGAGCATTATGACATTTTGAGAATCAGGAATTGATCAAGTTTTGCCAGAGCACAGAGACCTTAGGGTTTCGTCTCGAAATCGTCGGAGAACGAGCCATCTCCTTCGAAGCAGTTCAGAGGATGTGAAATAACATCTGATTTATTGCCAGTCATGGGATTTCTTCATACAGGAGGAATTACAGAACATCACAGTTGATCTAAACACCAGAGGTTTATCGTTCACAGAGCTTCAGCATTAGTTTTTATCCTGAAGTCATCCATTCTTCAAGGCGCACCTTTCAGAGGGTTCAGGCATTGATTTGTGGAATGGCCGTACTTTGTACATGCTGTTTGTACTTCTGGCCGTACCATTGATTTTCAGGAAGCAAATATTTAAAGAGTTCTTGAGTGGGGGTTTCACGTGCAGAATACCTCTATCTCCAGAAACGCATTATATCTCAGAGATTTGGTAGTGAAGAGAGAGGGGCGTGCCTTATATTTATTGCTGCTGTTTAAAAAGGGGTCGTACTGCTGTGCAGGTCCGTACTACTGAAGGAATCTGTTTTTGTTTGAGAAAGACGCCATATATCTTGGTTACCTACCATCATGCACTGAGGGCGCATATGGATTACACATCTTGAGTACCAGAGGAAAGTTGCATATCTAATAATTACTTGCTGCTGTGCTCCTGTGCTTATTTCTGGGCCGTACTGTACAGTACCAGGCCGTACTGTCCTTGAGAAGAGCAAATATTCTAGAAGAAGAAAACGCCTATCTTCAGATTACTTTCCTTCATCATCTGGAAGTGCTAGGGTTGCTGGTGGTGTTTGAGAACAACAGACTGGAGGAGAATATAATCAAACATTAGCAGCCGTACCTTTTTGTTGCTCATTTAATGCTGCATCAAAATCAGGTTTTCAAAGATCTTTGCTTTTTGATTTGCATGTTCTCAGTTTATCAATGTAATCATTGCAGAGGAATAATACATGATCTAGCTTCATAATTTTGCATTAGGGTTTGTGATTTATTGAGTTGTATGAATTCTATAGAATTTATTTGTAATCACTTCAAAAATCGCCATATTGCCTTATATGCTCAAAACCCTAAATTCACATAAAAACGGTCAAAACCTAAAAACCTTCAGAAGATCATCAAAATAGTTCAAAAACAGAGAGTTTGGGGAAACTGGGGTTTCTACAGTGGTATCAGAGCTAAATCCTGCCATCCTGAGGGTTTAGCCGTCTTCTACAGCCGAAACAGTTTGAGTCTTATCAGGTGTTATACACTCAGGCGAAACAGGGTTCGATCTGGCAGCCAAGAAACATGGCTGACAGAACTGACAGGTATTACAGGGCTGATAGAACAGTTGATCTTAGAACAGAGACTCCTTACAATAACAGAGGTCAGAACCGTGCGGAGGTCTTGCATGCACTCAGAGAACTTAGTGCAGGTCAACGGCGGTCAAATGGTGTATTACAGCAGGTGGCAGTTGCACTTCACAGACTGGATACTCCGAGGAGATCGTCACCACGTCGTGACGATGACAGGAGTGTTGCAGGTTCGCGGAGAGCTCCTAGGTCAGTGTCACGGACAGCGGATAGGCCTACGAGGCCCACCTTCACGAGACAGGAGCCCGTTGAGGATATATCAGGTGAAAGGTATGAGGGTTTGTTCGCCGGCACACTTAGGGCAGCGAACAACGAGTGGCAGTTAGAAGCACCTGAGATTAGTGGGAGGATTAACATTGACAGGACACCGCAGAGCACAGATGGAGAAGTGATTAGCATGTTTAGGGAGTATAGCAATCTACCTCAGAAGATTAGAGAAAAACTCTCTTTCGTGAGTTACGTGGATGTGCACCCGAGTCTTTGCCATAAGACGGAGTTCGAAAAACAGAGATATGTCACTACAGCTCGTGAGTTGTTTACACCTGGAAAGGATAGAGAATCTACATCTGATGATTATACACTTCTTCATGAGAGTGATTCGATATCTTCAGTCTCTTATGTAGTAGGCAGAAATTTGTGTGATGAATTTGATCGAAGCGCTTATTTGATCCATAAGCACACTAGCACAGCTTCGAGTAATGGCTTACTTACATCGTCCTTGCATGAGATGACCCGAGAAATTTCTGCCCAGAAGACCACTTCTGATTTTTATAACAGCGATGGTGAATTTTTGCGTGAGCATGATATAACAGCTGTTTCAGAGGTGCAAACTAACCCTATTGAGTCGTCACGTGAAGAGACTCCAGAGTTGGGTACTACAGATGCAGTTGGTATTGAGGATTTATGTTATGACGAGTCTGATTTTCCGGATCAGACCTTTGAAAACCAGCTAGAGGATTCGTATGTTGACACGGAATCCCAGGATCATGCGTTGGATGAGCATGCAGTCACTGTTGGAGTAGAAGCGTGTGAGGATACTGTCAGACCAGCAACTTCTACCGTACCAGTTGAGCCATCCTTCGAGGTACAGAGCAGCAGTACCTTAGATGTTGAGGTGTGCATGGTTGAGAGCACACACGATGCTGCAGATCATGAGGAGAGTGATGACGGATCAGCGTCATATCATAGTGCATATGGTGAACCGGAAATCTTGTATGGGGGTCGTAAGTTTCAGAGTCCTCATCATTTGGTTGGGCAACTACATGTAGACGACACTATGATTTCCACCGCCCTTGAGCATTTCGACGTTGCTCGTCGGATGTTGACTACCTACAGTTGGAGTCCTTCGACAGATGAGCACAGTGAGAGTGGTTTTTCCCTTGCAGTGATACAGGCACTCCGAGAAGCGATTGGAACGATGAAACAAAACTATCTAAAACTACTAGCAGACAGAGATTTCCTTCTCGAGTGGGATTGCATTTGTTATGATGCATGGCGGGGAAAAGAGGAGCGGCTCGATGAGCTCACTCATGAGCTTGAGGTGACTGCGAATTCATTGCAGAGCACCCAGTTGGCTCTTCGGGAGTCACAGTTACAGATTGAGAGGCTTACCGTGGCGTTGAGGTTAGCACAGTCTTCACCACCTTTGGACATTGTGCAGTCTTGCATGGCAGTGGTTGGTGAGGAGTATACACCCAAGGTTCATAGCAGTGTAGGAGGTGTTGAGGATGAGGTTACCTCCATCTCGGTCACAGGATCAGTTGATACAGATAGGATGAGTGCACTCGATGAGAGTTGCAGTGAGCCACGCATTGCACCCGGTTCTCATGAGACTAGTTCCGCGATAGGTGATGCAGGGCAGATCGTTGATAGTTCCTGTGACATGGTTGTTGATACACTGGAGAGTTGTGTGACAACCCTTGATACTTGTCCATCTTCACAGCAGATATTCAGAGTCTCATCCAGTTGGGAGATTGGTACTTGTGTTGATTTGTTTCCCTCTCCCGGAAGCAAATCAATCTTTTCATTTGATACAGTTGACTATGGTCGGCAGCTCGTTGAGCCTAGTCAGGAGTACAACTCAGTTTATTATTCCAGCGATTCAGAGATGGATGATTCCGATCAGGATAGCGTGATTGTGCAGTTTGTAAACAATCCATTGTTTGAATTTGATGGTGGGGTGATCTATGATAACCCACTCTTCGAGTTGGACGCCGATAGTACTCTTGACATTAGTTCTGAGTTGGGTGATGATCGTAGTGTTTGGGATTGTTGCAGTGCATCGCAATTCCAAACCAAACTCACAGAGGAGTTCAATGAGGTGTACACGGTAAGGAGTGCTTACAATTTTGTCTTTGATCCACCTGTACATGATTCGATGCACCATACTTGTGCACAGGGTGATTCTCTCGGTATAGTCGAGGGGAGTGATTCATTACGGTGTGCAGAGTTACCATCTTCACAAGATGGGATTAGCGGATGCAGGTACTTGACCCAGCGGTTTGTGGGGTATTACTTGCAGGGGCAGCCGTCTGTTTTACATCATGCCGATATGTTTTTGACAGGGCTTGATACTTCTATGTCGCAGATTTTTCAGTTAGATACATGGCTACAGGGCGACTTTGGTAGTAGTTGGCATGATGGCTCGGACAGTTATCACATCCATGAGAGTTTAGCCGGGGACAGGGAGAGATTCGGGATAGTAGATGCTTCTAGGAGATTTTATCTCTGCATGACGGATGGATGTGGATTCAGATTGTATTGGGATCCCGGTGGCGACAGCTTTGGCATCGAGTATGGGATGGGTCCCAATGGGTCACTTCACTATTCTCAGCATGGTGAAGTCGGAGACCGTAGAGCGCAGTGGCAGCCTGAGGAGGACCGTCATGACAGATTTTCACTCTGGGTTTGGGATCCAGGCATTGATTGCGCAGTTGAGATTGATGATGCTACAGGAGATAGTTCGAGATGTGTGGGACACTACACAGTTTTCTTTTTGGGGCCTTCCGAGGATTGGAGTTTGTTTGCAGTTGAGATTGCTTGGGGTCAAGCAATTTTAGGGAGGGCGGATTGTCATGTCCCCGTTTTTGGCGAGCATCAGTGATCGTGAGATTGGCCTATCATGAGACCCTCATAGGCTGACAGAGTGGTTAGAGGGTCGTTCCGGAGCTTGGCTCAGCATCAGATTGGCAGTTTTGATCAATTGGCTTTCGTTCGGGCTCATTCAGAGACATTTTGCAGAATTGCTATTTTTAGCAGTTCCTGGCAGGCAGAGTGGGACCACTGCTATTTTTAGCAGTTTGGCTGTGGCGGCATCAGGAATCACTTCAGAGTTCGTCAGCATCAGACGGATCGGTCATCGGGTTAGAAACGAGGAAGATATTAATATTTAATGACGTTTATTAAATATTAATTAATGAATGATTATAATATAAAGTTATAATTTAAAATTATAACTTAAGTGATTTCTCACTGAGGGGTGCGCCCAACATTAAAAGGGGGCCAGTTCGTGAATTAAAATTATTATAAAATATTTCACTGAGAACTATGGAGAAAATTAAAGATTTAAAAGTGAATATATTAAAATTCCCTATTATTAAGGATATCGCACTTTTGTGCAATAAAGGGGTTTTTGCATTGGGAAATGAGCATTATGACATTTTGAGAATCAGGAATTGATCAAGTTTTTCCAGAGCACAGAGACCTTAGGGTTTCGTCTCGAAATCGTCGGAGAACGAGCCATCTCCTTCGAAGCAGTTCAGAGGATGTGAAATAACATCTGATTTATTGCCAGTCGTGGGATTTCTTCATACAGGAGGAATTACAGAACATCACAGTTGATCTAAACACCAGAGGTTTATCGTTCACAGAGCTTCAGCATTAGTTTTTATCCTGAAGTCATCCATTCTTCAAGGCGCACCTTTCAGAGGGTTCAGGCATTGATTTGTGGAATGGCCGTACTTTGTACATGCTGTTTGTACTTCTGGCCGTACCATTGATTTTCAGAAAGAAAATATTTAAAGAGTTCTTGAGTGGGGGTTTCACGTGCAGAATACCTCTATCTCCAGAAACGCATTATATCTCAGAGATTTGGTAGTGAAGAGAGAGGGGCGTGCCTTATATTTATTGCTGCTGTTTGAAAAGGGGCCGTACTGCTGTGCAGGTCCGTACTACTGAAGGAATCTGTTTTTGTTTGAGAAAGACGCCATATATCTTGGTTACCTACCATCATGCACTGAGGGCGCATATGGATTACACATCTTGAGTACCAGAGGAAAGTTGCATATCTAATAATTACTTGCTGCTGTGCTCCTGTGCTTATTTCTGGGCCGTACTGTCCTTGAGAAGAGCAAATATTCTAGAAGAAGAAAACGCCTATCTTCAGATTACTTTCCTTCATCATCTGGAAGTGCTAGGGTTGCTGGTGGTGTTTGAGAACAACAGACTGGAGGAGAATATAATCAAACATTAGCAGCCGTACCTTTTTGTTGCTCATTTAATGCTGCATCAAAATCAGGTTTTCAAAGATCTTTGCTTTTTGATTTGCATGTTCTCAGTTTATCAATGTAATCATTGCAGAGGAATAATACATGATCTAGCTTCATAATTTTGCATTAGGGTTTGTGATTTATTGAGTTGTATGAATTCTATAGAATTTATTTGTAATCACTTCAAAAATCGCCATATTGCCTTATATGCTCAAAACCCTAAATTCACATAAAAACGGTCAAAACCTAAAAACCTTCAGAAGATCATCAAAATAGTTCAAAAACGGAGAGTTTGGGGAAACTGGGGTTTCTACACCAATCTAGAATAGTTTTGATCTTATTTGGATCCATCCTTACTCCATTGGAATTGATTGTGTTTCAGGTAGAGAAGCTTTGTCATATCGAATTCACATTTCAATTCCTTAGCATATAAGGATTCCGTCTCAAGTATGCTTAACACCTTGTCTAAATGCCTCATGTGTTCTTCCCACATCTTGCTGAATATCAATATGTCATCAAAAAAATTAGAACAAACTTGTGGAATTGCTTATTGAAAACCCTATTCATACAAGACTGGAAAGTGGCAGGAATGTTGGTTAGGTCAAATGGCATAACGAAGAACTCGTAGTGTCCAAAGTGACACCTGCAAGTTGTTTTCTCCACATCCTACTCACGAACTTGAATTTGGTGGTAGCCTAATTTCAAATCAATCTTGGAGAAATAACAAGCACCATACAATTCATCTATTAGTTCATCTATACTTGGGATGGGATATCTGTTTATTATTGTCTTCTTATTTGAAGCCCTTTAGTCTATGCACATACACATGATCCTTTTTGACTAACGCCACTGAAGACGCGAAAGGACTCTTATTGGGCCTAATGTTTCCCATTTCAAGCAACTCCTTGATGGCCTTCTCTATTTCATATAGTTGTCGAGATTCTCCATTATGGGAACATAGACAACGTACCAGTCCCTGTACCCAAAATTTCCGGCGAATCATTTACATATAAAATAGCCATCTCTTTATTCATTTAACTCACGTACCCTAATTTGATTGGCGTCCCCGTCCCCATACCAATACCAGTACCCTACGTCTCCCTGTAACTATGCTATTTCATCTTTGTGCCTCTTTGAGTGTTTGTATGGGGTAGTTATCACAGGTTTGGCTCCTTCCTCCTACTCAATAACATGCTCAATGCCTTGCTCAGGAGGCCTCCTTGGAGATATACTACCAAAAACCACGTTGTGTTTAGACATGAAACCTTGTACATCTGGGTGATAACTCCTCTTTTGCTCTTCCGTAATGGTAGGTTGGATGATGCATTCCACTGCCCACTCTACTTGATTGTGCCTTATAAGACTTTCCATTCTTTGTAAAGAAACTATTCGTGGTCCACTATTGGACATGCCCCTAAGTAGAACCTTTGTACCATTGGCCTCAAATTTCATCTCCATGGTCTATAAGTTCATATAGAACTCTCCAATAGACCACATCCACTACATACTTAGTACCACATCCGTGTCCCCTATGCTCACCACACAAAAATCATCTCTAATCTCATATTCACCCAATTGAATGCTCAAATTCGAAACCTTCCTAGTGCAAGTGAGGGTGAATCCATCCACTACCATCACCTTGAAGTCATCAAAATTTCTGTCTTAATTCCCCTCTTGGCTGTCACTCCCTCATCTATAAAATTGTGTGTGGTGCTTGTATCAATTAAAGTGGCTATCTGTTGTCCACATAGAACACCTCAAACTCTGAAAGAACCAAGCTTCTGGAAACAAGAGAGTTGGGCAAGTGTGTCTCCACTTGCTTGTTCATTTTTTTGACTCTTTTGAAGAACTTTCTTCCTTTTCATCATCCAAATTAGTTTGCTGTTCTAAACTTGCAGAAGCTGATTCCTCCTCTGAATAGTTCTCAATTAGCTCAGCCTTGCCTTAGTTGAGCACTTACGAGTTGGGTCCCAAGGTTCTTTACATTGGAAGCATAATTTATTCCTATGAAGGTCAGTAAGTTGGTCCTCATTCAATCTTGTTGATTCCTTTGTATTGTGATTTGAATCTCTCTGAAAAGGTTTCTTTCCATTTTTGGAATCCTCTTGATTGAAATTTACTCCAAAAAATAGAAGATTCCATGTTCCTTGCTTTTTTAATGGCCTCCTGTAATGTTTGTGGGCTAAGGGCCTTAATCCAACCCCTCAAGGGATCAGATAATCTATCAATAAACAACACAATCAATCTCTTTGAAATATCTGTCACCATCATTGATAATCTCTGGAAATTTGTAATATAAGTGTCCATTGAACACCATTGTCTCAACTATACTAATTCCTTGAAGTTCAATTCGAGATATTTTTTGTCAAATCTTTCAATTACTTTTTGTGTGAACTCCTCATAAGACACAATTTGATCATGACCCAAAGTTATCATTCCGTGGTACCACAATTCGTGTGCGCTCCCATCTAGGTGGAAAGTTGCATATTTAATTGCTTCATCTTCAGCCATAGGATTGAGTTGAAAATAAGTATCAAGCTTCTGGACCCAAGCTCTGGCTGTAGTTTTTCCAGAACCATCAAAATCGTAAATATGGAATTGATAACTTACCCACTTTTCTTTGCAAATCATTATTTTGTGGTGTACCACCTCCACCTCTATGGGGTTTATGCCTTTGCTTGAACTCCAAATAATCCCAGAATGACATTTCAGCCTGAAAGTTTGCACCTAATGCCCTCCAATCCCTCATAGCTTGGGCATGCATTTCTTGTTCTGTTGGTTCATTATTCACCTCTGATGATTATATCTTGAGATGAAGTTTGGCATGGAAGGTCTAGAATTAACGGAGCCACTGAAAATCCTAGTATGAGCAGCTTGGTTGTTAATTGTAGATCCTTCTGCCCCATTGTTAGCATTGTTCCCAACATTTGTGCAAACATTTGAGTAATTTGCTGCTGTGATTGTGTCATAAGTTGCATCATTTGATGTTGTGCTATGGCAAGACCATTCATCATGTTTTCCAAACTAGAAGGTTCTATCCTTCTTTCACCCATTTCAAAAATATCCAATTCTTCTTTCTGTTCAGTCTCTGGTTGATTTTCAAAATCTGGATTAGACCTGTTTCACATCAAATAATAATGATGAGTGCTTGGACGCATCACTCACCCAACAGGCTGCAGGAAACTACTGTGCTCTGATACAACTATAACAATCCCTTATCCCAATTTGTTACAATTTTTTTTAATTTCCAATGAACTTTGCATCAAACAATTTGCATGCTGTTAGACAAATAGGTTTCTGTTTGTAAGATGTTATGCTGATAAGTAGGAGGTATTTTTCCACAGCGGGTCAAATTATGATATTGCTATCAGGATTCAACTGTGTAGTTTCGAGTCAAACTCATTGACCCATGTTTCATGAGTAGTGGTTCAACAAGAACCCATCTCTCATGATATCGAATGGTCCACTTAGCACTCATTGCATCTAGGTGATGCTCACAGAGGTGAAGCACTGGTCCGTCCCGGGAGGTCACCCATCCCAGTACTGCTCCAGCTCAAGCGCGCTTAACCAGGGAGTTTTCTCCAAGGTTAAGCCCGCTTGAGTTGTTACCCCATTTGCTGCTGGGTTTTTGCTGCTGGGTTTTTGCAAGGATTACATATAGCATCTACAATACTTTGACAGTTACTCATCTTTTAGATTTGAACTGTAATATATCCCAGGCCTTTTGCATATCAGCCTATAGAGGGTTATTTTTTGTGACTGTTTTATGAAACAATAATCCTCACAGTTTTTGCTGTCCAAGAGGGCTGACATATGTTGTACTCTGTATTTTCATTTTAAACTATATTCAATAATTTTTTATTACTATTGATTTTTGAAGCATAAACATTAACCATGACATTAGGACAGGATTGATAATAGCTTTCAACGTTTCTTAGAATTTAGAGGCATATAGTTAAGTGAAATGGTCTTCTCCTAATATTTCATGATTTAATTTTTTTTTGCAGATTTATGAATCAGTCCCTAATAGATGTACTGGAATTGTTTGCATTCTATCTTTGCTACTCTTGGTTCTTTAGAGTGTTTATTTATGCTATCATCATGGGATATTATCTCATGAACTTTTTAACTTACTGTGCAGGAATTGAGAATGGATGGAATAGAGCGGCTGGCAAAAGATAAGCTATTCTTGTAGGGTTCAGCTTGCTGTTAATTATCTTTTTCATTTTCTTCCTCAGATATAATCTATAATTTTCAAAATTTAGTATTGATCACTTTCTCATTTGTCTAGTGGTGTTCTCGAAATATAATCGACATTTTAATAATATTGAATGCACTTCTTTGGAAAGTACTGAATGTATGAAATGCGTGCAATAAAGCTAAAATTTAAACATTTGCAATAAATCTAAAAACTGAGGATTTTCATTTAGGATTAACTTTGCAAGTTCTTAATTTTATGAATGATTGAGGGATGATGTCTTTGCTTGCTCAGAGTATAGATAGGCTAAACTGTAATACTTTTCCTCTACCTGCATGCCAGTTTCTAAGACAATTGTTTTGTGCTGCATCATTACCATAAATTGCTATTATTTGATAGCTTATTTTGATTTCATTTGTATCATAACATATTTGAAATCTCCATGTTTAGCACAATTTCAGCTAAAATGGAATGCTTGTTAGATCTCTAATCCAATTCTTTTTGTTGGCTTAGTGTATTTTGATTTCTGTGCTACACATGATTTTTTAATAATGCTGTTAGTCTCAAGCTATTTTCATCTTTTGGTTCTGTTGTTCTTAAATACATGTATTTGTGCATGTGGTTGAGGTCCGAGTTGGAGGAAGAGCTTGCAAAGAGAATCAACATTATTTGTACCAAAGGGAGTATTCACAAGCTAAGGTACTCCTTGTTTTGTTAAGAAAATGGTCTCTTTGAAAATTGACAATTGGTTTATCTATGTTTTCACATATCGTGTGATTATCTATATGCTAATAAGAAATCTCAAGTGCACAAGGTAATTACAGAACATCCGTTGTCACCATGATTTCATATGTGATTTTCTGTTTCAAGGAATTATTATATTTTCTAATGAATGGTGACTAATTAAAGCAACTATCCAAGGTGACCTCACCTACTGAATTGTAATCACTGAGGACCTTATGTAGTTTATTAGAATGTTTATAAGCTATCTTGATTTTAATGATTGCTAAATCTTGTGCCTTATAGTTACTTCCGTTCATTTACTTCTGTTAATGAATGTAAAAGATCTATCATGTATTTGTACTGCTATATCAAATCACATGTAGTACAGGTCTAATGAGAAATATAAAGCACACTGTAAAGCTTAGTTTTGAAATTAAATATTGATGATTGATGGGTATAATTGTGTGGGTACCAATTATATAATCAACATGCTAGCTTACAATGTATAAAATTTGTGATCATACATTAGAAGGATGTAAAGTTCCTTTCTAGTTTGAACGATAATTTTTCCTCTTAATTTGACATATTTCATTTGTCAATTAAGAACGCATAGTCTGAATTAAAACTCTAAGATTCATCTGAGCATTAGGATTGTCTAATCTGATTGTTGTCACAGAATTTCTGATATCATGCTAGTTCATATTCCAGAGATGCAAGGTAAGCTTACTCTTTGAACACAGTGCAGATTACAATAAGGATAATTTCCAAGCTGCCAATGTGCACTTTCAGATTTCTAATAACAGAGATACAATGACATTTTCGCAGCAACTTCTATAGAATTTTTCAACAGTCTGAGTATAGAAGTGAGTTACTGCTGGTAATATATTGCTCAGACATAGACTAAAAGCACAATACAGAAATCTAACAAGGATATTGATATGATGCTGATTTCAATACTTCAGATAAACATTGTTTCAGTTAGATACATGATTTCCTTTAAGCTGAAGTACAAGTCAATACTCAAACCTAGATTAGGAAACTATTGACATCTGACCATACTGTTCTTAACAACATTTCAGTCATATTATCCACCTTTCCAAAGCAAATACAAAGGGCTAGCAGTATGCAGAGCTTCAAAGATTTATACACTACAATATTAGTGCAGAAACGACATTTACAGACCTGGAATATTCACGTGGTAGGCTACAACATAGTAAATACCACCCAGGAAATTATCTCAGGCCCATGCTCAAGCAAAGAAGACTCCCACGACCCTTTACTAGGCAGCCACAGTGATTTGGGAGTGTCTTAGTCCCTCAATACCAATCGTTCCCACTCCTGTGTCTCACGTCTTTGTCCACAAGTCCAGTCGACCCTTTTTTTGTCCAGCATACACTTCCAACATTAGGCGTGTGACTTCTATGATGCACATGGAGTTGAATGGAGCTGCGTCAAGGTCTGAACTTAGTCTCTAGCACTTAGAGAAGATCAAACGCCTCTTTCCCAAGTTTCTTCAGCTCCCACGGATGTATTAAGTCCAACACTCAGCAAAAACGGTGCCTGGGGTTTCTAGATGAAGCCACACCTCCAAAAAGGCACAAGAAAACTCTCAACTCGAAGTCATTATAGCCGCCATGACTCAAAATGTAGAGAACGCGAAAATGAGGGATATAACTTCAATTTATGACTTCGAGAAGAAGCCAAAAGCTCTGAACCACAAAGCACAAAATACAAATTATAGCTTCAGGTTCTCTTAACAAAATCTTCGATCATTCATAGTTAGGAGTGATATCTCACACTCGAAACCATGGCTGTAGGATTCTCAGACTAGTTTCTTCCCGTGAAAATATGCATATCCAAAAAGTATCAAGTGTTTCTCATTTTTCCCTTTTGTATTTTATCATTCATAATATAAGTGACTTTTTTTACAAAGTAATATTTAAAATATTTCATAAGTCACTTTAAAACTTGATTTATTAATTATTTAATATCCCCCTTTTAAATATACTTTAAGACTTGGGAAATATTAAATAATTAAATCACTTCATCCAAATTTTGGGGCCATTACAGTCCTCCCTTCCCGAAGATTGCTTTCCCTCAAGCAATCTGCAACTGCAAACCAACTCAATTGCCACAACATCTAGAGCCAAAATGAAAACCCAACTGCACCTGTCCAACAACCACCTGGATCCCAAGTGATCCTGCAACATGTGCTAATCCATAATCTTTGTAGGCAGCTAGAATCCAAGATACGGTCACTCTCTGTCAACCGATGAAACCAACCATCCAACAATGCAATTCTTGGATCTCAACTCTGTAAATCATCCCTGTCATGCCAGCTCCAAGCACTGTGCTGATACACCTCAAATATCATACCTGGATCCCTTGGATAAGTTGGAAGTCCTCCAACACCAACTGACTTCTGTTGCACAACTTTGATAACCCCTAGAGTCTAATCGAACCAAGTCTCAAACTCTTGTTGCTGGAAACAATCAACTGGAGGAATCAAAGTGAGAGACCTATCAAACTTGGACTTATCATTTGTAATCTGAAGCATGCCATACCAAAGTGAATCCGCACGACCTTTATTCAACCCATCTCTCTGTGTCATCAATGTCACCATCAAATCTTGTACATGTGGCCTGAAAGAAAATTGGTGAGCACACCTCATAATGCAATCGAAGTGAAACTCTCCTGCCTGTGCTAATGGAATACTAGAGTAGTCATGCGTATCCCATCTAATATTGTCATCATCAAAAGAAGGCTCACAACTCACAACTGGAAGGGTTGGTTCTTCAGGAATAAGAAGGGTAGCATCATGAATGTCAACAACCTCCTGAGAAGAAGTTGGATCAAAACCAGAATCCAACGTGCAAGTCCTAGGAAAACCCACCTTCTCCTGATAAAACTGACCAATGCCAATCTCCAAGGTTCCGAAGTGGAGCCTGGTGTTCGAACCAACCATGTGTACATAGATCAACTCACTAGGTCACCAAATACCACTGTTGTAACTCATGCCAACAACAAGAATGAAATCATAGGTGTCATCATACCCGTGCATACTGAGGAAATCCATCAAATGTTCAATTCCCCATCAAATAAACATGCCTCCACACACTCCCAAGAAACTGAATAGCTGGTGTAGAACACGAAAAGTCAGAAAATGCAATGTGAATCCAACTAGGGCAGTCATGAATATATGAATATGAAGTCACCAGTCAACAAATAAATCGCTGCCATGCCCTGAGAAATAGGTGAAAAACCCAAAGGTGTAGCATATATGTCATCAACACTCATCAAAGACAACCCTTGAGTGGATGGCCCACTAGGAGTGTCCTCCACGAAATAATTATCACTATCCAGCAAATACTCAACAACAACTGAATTTTCTGAATTAGTCAACCTTTGATCATCATCAACTAAAGAATGGTGCATATCGTGAATATGTTGAAGCTTGGCTTGTTGAGCCAACAACTTGGTTTGCTTTGCCCTCCCTAGCCAGACATCATTCAACATTTGGGACTGCTTTAAATCAGCTGCTCCAAAGTGTTTAAATTCAGTCCTAAGGTGCAATGCATCACATAAATTACTATGACCTATGCATGCTTCTTGAGTACCAACCAAAGTAGAAACAATATCATAATAAATCAATGACATAACTAAAGATGAGTTATGGATGCCTTCAACACCCATCAAAGGCAACTCTTGAGTAGCTGGTCCACTATGGATGTCAAGAACAAAATCATCAACTCCATGAAGGAAATGATCAACAACAAAAAATTCTGAATTATCCTCATCTATCCATGTGTCAAAACATGTAGGTATTCTCCTATCTTGTTCCATCATGCTTGAAGTTTTCACTAAACCATCCAAATGATATGTCTCATCAATCTCATCACTACAAACATGTGAGCAACATGAAATTTCTGATTCATATAAATTCATTTGTTCATTGTGTTTGGCTGTCATAAGAGGCTTGTTCACGACATGTTCAACCTCAGTAACATCATCCGAAACAGAGATTTAAGATAAGATTCTCTTTGTTGTTTTTCTTGATCTAAGTGGTGAGCTTGTTCTTTGACTCGTTGAAGATGCTGTCTTTCATGAGCAGCCACTAGCTTAGCCTCTTTGGCCCTTTGTGACCATATATCACACCAAATTTGTGTCCTTTCCACATCCTCCCAAGTCTGATATACAAAATCAGAATTCTTATGACTTGAATTCACTACACAAAATCCATTTTCAACACCCAATTTTTGAGCACCATCCATAGAAAACTCTATGGTACTAACTACTATCATCCTTAGGTGAACTTGTCACCTCATGATGGAGTGAAGGAATATGACAGCTGTTATAAAAATCAGAATACCTGTCATATTCTTGTGCCATGTCTTCAAGCTTCACAAGTGCATCTCCATTGAAAATTTCAAGCCCAACACTTACACTTTGTGTACCAACACTTGTAGACTCATTTTCACAAGTTCTTCCATGTGTAAGAGTGGCAATCTCATAAGAATGAGGAAGAATATCGCTGTCCCAAATCAGATCTTTGGAATCCTCTTTTATGCTTACATTGTAGTCATCAAACACCATCAAGTCTTGATTTGTCTCATCTTCTTCCCAAGTGATTATGGGTGGAAGTGGCTCAAAGAATGCTTCATTACTAAATGTCACTAGGCTGCAAGGTACCTCATTGTATGATTCTTCAATCCTTTCCTCAACTTGTACAACTCCTACACCATTTACCTTGTCATCTTGTACCCTAGGAGTAGCTGCTATAAAGGGCTAATCTTCTAAATTATGGAAGGAGTGATTACGCCCATTCAAAAGTAAACAAGGATCAACAATCTCTCTATCTTGATCTTTCACCAATTGGACAGCCATGTCTCTATCTCTAGCTATTTGTAAATAGTCTTCTTTTATCAACTCAACATGCTCTTCTTGTGAGCTTACCTTAAGAAGTTCTTCCCTTGTATACTCAACATCCACACATTCTTCTTTTGAAAGAAATAAGGATCTAATATGTGACCCTCTTTGTCTTCTTGCATTATCTATTAGATTGCATCCTTCCCTGACTTCTTGTAAGTGTTGTCTTGCTTGGGCAGCAAGCATCTTGGCCTTATTAGCTCTTATAGCTGCCATAGCTGACACAAAATTGATCGCTACCTTTGCATCCTTAGCTGAAATGATTTTTTCTCTCATCCAACCCCATGGTGTCGTATCCATAGCATACCAAACATTATCAAATTGTAGGATTTTCTTGTTAGGCCATCCCTTGGTCTCTACAATCCACTCTTTAAGGCATAAAGCCTCATATAACCTTGAAAAATGTTCCTCCATGGTGGATAATGTATGTTCAACCCAAACGGAACCAATTACGTCTCCCTCTACATGTGTAGGTATAACCCTAGTGGCCGATTCACCAAATGTGTGCCCGAAACCACCTCTGATTTGAGCCTTCAACGGATTCTCTAAAAGAGGAAATTTATGAACCTCTTGATGCAAGCTAGATACCCAAACATAATTTTTTGAATCATGCCTCTTCTCTTGTTCACACCCATCTACATATCCTTCTTCCCTTTCTTGTTCTTGTACCTTTGGCTCTTCTTCTTTCCCAATGGTTGCTTGCAACCTTCAAGCATTGGCGGAACAACACTGAAATCAACCAAAGGAACATCCATAGAATTCATACCTTCATACGGTTGATCAAAGTCAAGTTCTAAACCAACCTGCACTATGACAAGATGACTCGTTTTCCCCTTAGTGGTTGCCTCATGTGCCAAATCAACATGTTTCTCAAACTTCTCATGAAGATCTTTGCAGACACCTCCTGTAGTTTTATTTACCAAATCCATCTTGTATTGCTTCCTGTATTGTTTCGAAAGTGAATCTTCATAATGCTGCAAATTATAAAACATTATTTGCTGAGTTCGTGCAATATTGTTTAATAGTTTCTCCACACTAGTCTCTTCCTTTGTTGGCATGGCAGGAAGGAACGTAGGTAACACTTCCATTTTGAACTCTAGCCATTAGTGAATCCTGAGGTTGAAGCAGACTGATTTTTACCCAAGGCTGGCAGGATAGTAGCTCTGATACCACTGTAAAGTTCCTTGCTAGTTTGAATGATAATTTTTACTCTTAAGTTGACATATTTCATTTGTCAATTAAGAACGCATAGTCTGAATTAAAACTCTGAGATTCATCTGAGCATTAGGATTGTCTAATCTGATTGTTGTCACAGAATTTCTGATATCATGCTAGTTCATATTCCAGAGATGCAAGGTAAGCTTACTCTTTGAACACAGTGCAGATTACAATAAGGATAATTTCCAAGCTGCCAATGTGCACTTTCAGATTTCTAATAACAGAGATACGATGACATTTTCGCGGCAACTTCTATAGAATTTATCAACAGTTTGAATATAGAAGCGAGTTACTGCTGGTAATATATTGCTCAGACATAGACTAAAAGCACAATACAAAAATCTAACAAGGATATTGATATGATGCTGATTTCAATACTTCAGATACACATTGTTTCAGTTAGATACATGATTTCCTCTAAGCTGAATTACAAGTCAATACTCAAACCTAGATTAGGAAATTATTGACATCTGACCATACTGTTCTTAACAACATTTCAGTCATATTATCCACCTTTCCAAAGCAAATACAAAGAGCTAGCAGTATGCAGAGCATCAAAGATTTATACACTGCAATATTAGTGCAAAAACGACATTTACAGACCTGGAATATTCACGTGGTAGGCTACAACATAGTAAATACCACCCAGGAAATTATCTCAGTCCCATGCTCAAGCAAAGAAGACTCCCACGACCTTTTACTAGGCAGCCACAGTGATTTGGGAGTGTCTTAGTCCCTCAATACCAATCATTCCCACTCCTGTGTCTCACGTCTTTGTCCACAAGTCCAGTCGACTCTTTTTTTGTCCAGCATACGCTTCCAACATTAGGCGTGTGACTTCTATGATGCACATGGAGTTGAATGGAGCTGCATCAAGGTCTGAACTTAGTCTCTAGCATAGAGAGAAGATCAAACGCCTCTTTCCCAAGTTTCTTCAGCTCCCACGGATGTATTAAGTCCAACACTCAGCAAAAACGGCGCCTGGGGTTTCCAGATGAAGCCACGCCTCCAAAAAGGCACAAGAAAACTCTCAACTCGAAGTCATTATAGCCGCCATGACTCAAAATGTAGAGAATGCGAAAATGAGGGATATAACTTCAATTTATGACTTCCAAAAGAAGCCAAAAGCTTTGAACCACAAAGCACGAAATACAAATTATAGCTTCAGGTTCTCTTAACAAAATCTTCGATCATTCATAACTAGGAGTGATATCTCACACTCGAAACCATGGCTGTAGGGTTCTCAGACTAGTTTCTTCCCGTGAAAATATGCATATCCAAAAAGTATCAAATGTTTCTCATTTTTCCCTTTTGTATTTTACCATTCATAATATAAGTGACTTTTTCTACAAAGCAATATTTAAAATATTTCATAAGTCATTTAAAACTTGATTTATTAATTATTTAATATCCCCCTTTTAAATATACTTTAAGACTTGGGAAATATTAAATAATTAAATCACTTCATCCAAATTTTGGGGACATTACAAAGGAAATCATCTTCTTCTTGTTAGATTAATTGTCATTGATGTCAAAGGGTAAAATATTGTCAAAAATGGAAGGCAATCAATGATGAGGATAGAAAGCATGAAGGCCAAAGGCCACTAATTGTTATTTGAGAATAAATCGATGATAGAGATTGAAGGTTGTTTATGCTGGCCATTTGCTATGACTTAGAAATCTCAGAATAATAAAAAACGAGAAATAAAAAGGTGACCAATCTTCTTGTATTAGCGCAAAAATGGAGGGAGTAGTTTATGTCTAAAAGTGTC